>VCJN01002242.1:0-162063 GCA_006384855.1 Tetraselmis striata | reverse complement strand
TCACAGTCCTACTACTACTATCGGCTGCGGCTACAGTGAGTCTTGCGCCTTGTACCAGCAGCAGTACAGTACTTCGTCTTCTGCAGGTAGTCCACCTTAGGGGTCCCTGTTAGAGGTCCCGATTAGAGGTGCTATCTGAGTTCCCTTAGAAGTCCCGCCTAGGTGTGCTTGGGCGGGTCTCTGATCTCCGGTATGTATGTCTCCTTGCGCCTCGCTCAGGGCTATGGCCAGGGTATGGAACCCTAACCAATCAGGTGCCCTGCCTGTGGTCTCAACCGGGTATGGAACCCTAGCTTTAACCCTAGCCGGCCCGGAAGGGCTTGGCTGTCCCGTTCTTCACGCGCACGCGGATATGACGGATGCTGCGGCATCTACTATGAGTCTTCTGTCTCCATCACGCACCTGGACATTACCACATCGCATCATCGGTGGGAGCAGTGTTGCAAGCGTGAAGGGGGGCTAACTTGGGGCAGTACATAGTGGCAGCAGACCTCACCTGATAATTCTCACTGCACACTTTGCACAACACAAGGTGGGCCGGGATGGACTCCCAAGTTAGTGGGGTTCTTCTTCTTGTGTGTGTATTACTCAATCTCCACCGGACCAGCACAGTCAGGTTAGGCGGGAATCACACACAAAGGAAGCGTGATGAGGATGGTCGTCATCCAGAGATTGCATGCCACACATGTGTCAGAGCTCTGACTGTCTGCAAGGCCATTGGCAGCCAGCCACCTGCGCCACAGCATGGCGACATGATGGTTAATCAGTGGCGTGTCAACTGCAGATGATATATTGAATGTGGCATGCATGAGGAGGCAGAGCACCTCACCACTAGCCGGTAGTCTACGCTGGTGTGACAGTTGGCTCCTAATCAGCTCGCGATGGAAGCACCATGTTGCAACATGCTTGCCAAGAGACGAAGCACCTCGGCTTCTGGCAGACCGGCTTCTTGCAGCGTACAATTCCACGCAGCCGCCCAATGCCTCCGATCTGAAATCCCGTCCGATTGCCAAGCAACTACACGAGCACGGGACGACACAACAGTGGTAGTGGTTTGCATCATAGCAGCCGGTTGTGTTGGCTTTTATTAAGTAGGCGATGTTGCGTGCGACTGCTGGCCCATGCCACGGCCTCAGCTACCCCCCCTCGACGAAGTCGAGCATATACTTGACAAGAAGCATGCCTTCCCCTAACACAATGATCTTCGGGCAGAAGTCGTTGTCGTCAGCCATCTTGGCGAGGAGGGGTGAGATGGTGGGTTAGCCAGGGTGGGTTAGGGTGGGCCAATGAGCGGAAGGTGTCTGTCAAGCCCGGCCAAGCGCCGTCCAAGCATAAGTCTGGCTTGGATATTAAAGACTTTCCGTGCGTTCTCCAGACGCTATCCACATAACCAACACAGTATAAACGGCGGCGGTGCGGGGCTGAGCCCCCAACCGCTCATGCACCGCTCCCAGCCGCCAAGTACTGCTTAAGTACGTGAACATAAAGTTGAGGCCACTTACAGTGACAACCCCCCCCCCCCTCTGTTTATCCGGAAAAAGAATATTAAAACATAACATGCTGGTCAACCCGTTGAGGCACTTCGGAACTTTGTCGCCAGCCAACCTGCTGAGTTCCGCCGTCACCTGTCGCGCACACGGTGGGGGCTGTTGCAGCGGGTCTCGGCTTGCGTGCATGGTACCCTGCTGGGCGGCATTCTCTCTGCCGGTGTGCAGATGGCCAAGTCTAAAGCGTGGGCTCGTGCCCATTCTGCGTCTTCTCAGGTTACTGCTTCCACCTCGCAGTCGCTGTAGAGGACCTTTCTGATTGTCCTTTTTTTGTTGATTTCCTGATATCGCCTTCTGCTGCTAGCTCATGTAAATAATTAAAACACAATATTAAATCGGACCAGCCTAGTAAGTGAGGAGTACCAGTGCGCCCGTATACGGGTACGACGAACTGCTTCCTCTATAACTATCACGTTCGTTCGCCATATGCCCTTGTGGTTAACTAACAGCTACCTCTACACGGGAGTCGGAGACCAAAAAAATACTAGCGACTAATCCTTACTCGTACCAGGAGTACAGGTACCGGTTTGAATTACAAAAAGGGCACGCAGCGGTACCGTACCGGTACAAGACCAGCGACAATATGCGACAATAGGCGCGGACAAATGTTACCGCTGCGATCACGATGAAGTCGCGAACAATCAAGAGTCTTCAAATACGTTTCGGTTCCCGTTCGTCGACAATGACTTCGGCACGCGACGATTGAATGGATGCCCAATTCGGCAATAATGAATACGAGTATGTATATTTGGCTCCCCCTTGGTTCTTGGCTCCCTTGCCTCCTGCTCGACCTTGGTTTCAGGCTTATGTCTCTCTTTTGCTGGCAACTCTTCATAGTTGTTGGTAGTTCTGTTTGTAGTGCGCATTTGTTAAAGCCCTGATGTAAAAATTAGTATGTATATGACATGAGACACGCTAGCAGTGCATATGCACTGCGCCAGCTGTATCCCATACCGTAGGGCCATAGTCCAGCTGCGACTGTGCAGCGCATGCATGCATGCGTGCAACTGCACTGCGCCAATCATCGTACTCATACATGTACTGGTAGCACTAGTGTTTCGTCTTAACTAGGAGGCATGCCCGTAGTAATCGGTCCGCCGCTCGTCGCGAGCTGCGGGCTGTTGAGTGTTGATACGGCACCGACACCTTGTTTGCACAACAGAGGGGGGCATTGGAAATTTCTTGAAAACTGAAAACCAGAAAATTTCAGAACCGGAAATTTCTGGAATTTCCATCGACCCCCGTGGAGGACATGTAAATACCACCGCAACAGTGTAAACTATTGTTCTGCTGACGTGTATATGTACTCATTTACACCAAGCAGGGGGCACGGCGTAACCACAATGTTTAGTAGCTAGTGCAGATACATTTGCAAGGTCAATAGCATTGTAAACCAACATCGATTACAATCAATAAAAATAAACATAATTACTACGCTACACCTCAGGCAGGGTTGTAGGTGGCAATGTTGGCTGCGGCACAGCACTCCCACTCTGCTCGCATTGATGTTCTGCAGTAGCATTATACCAACGGCATCGCTGTCTACAAGCAACCAATTGATGCTGGTGTTGAGCAGCAACTCGTTTATTGAGCATATTTGGTTGGGACACACCTCTGCATATCGGGCATCAGCAACATGTTGAAACAATGGCGCTGCTCTTGCAACGCCTTGCATAAGTTGCTGCATTGCGCTGCCACCGTGTTGCTGCAAGGCAAGCAGTTCTTGGAGGCAAGCTTCGTTCTTGTGAATTTGTTGTAGACGTTGCTCCTCATAGGCAATTAGCCATCCAGGTCGCACCAGCGGGCGCGGGCTCCGAGCGGCGGCATGTATGGCGCACTGGAGGTGTTTGGACAGGTGGGCCTAGTGGGGCAAGCCGGCGCGCAATCACTAGGCGAGCAGGAATCAGCGCGCGCTGACATGAGGGGCCGACACCGACACCGGCGGGGCCACGCATGCACTCAGCGCACGCACTCGCGCAAGGGTCGTCGCAGGCAGCCGCAGCACACCGTTCGCTCATCACTGGCAAAACCAGATGACTTAACTTTGAAATGTTCTACACTTGTTTATGGGGTTTTTCTTCCTTAATTTCCCTGACCGCTTTTCGGGCTACCGTGCTGCTCAGTGATGCGGGGTACTAGGCACTTGTTGTTGCGCCTTTTTTGGATGCAGCACGAGTAGACCTTAAAGCAGCCATAACAGCTGAGCCTGCCATCTTCCAGTTTCGCTGCGTTACACGCAGCGCCCCCCCCCCCCCCCCCCCCCCCCCCGGTTCAACCTTCCTGCCGATTTCGGCTCTTGTCCGGTGTAAACTGGCCTGCGCGACTATTTTGGCAAATGCAGACTCAACTTTGAAATTTAGTATTTCGATGAGAAAATACCAAAATACTAAAATACTCGGTGATTCTTGAGTAAGTGGCCTCACGAATAATAATTCGAAATAAATGTCGTCCGGAAATTATTTATTTTTCTCCGAAGGTACGACCACAGGCGTGTCGCCAGGGCGTACAAAACCTACGAAACAGTTTTCGTCGGCAATCACCTGGGCAATTAATTCTCCCAATATTTGCCCTGCGCGCGAGGCCGGCGCCCCGGTCAAAGCTCTATCTGAAAGTACTGTACAGTTTCAGTTCCGGTTGTAAACTTGTAACCCGTCACGGCTTGATCTGCTGTCGTTTTAGCTATGCTTTTCCCCCGCACCTCGCACTACCTTTCCTTTTGGGGGGGGGGGGGGGGGGGGTTGGGCTCCGCCGGCCTCTGCGCGCCTGCGCGTGACTACAGCGGCCTCAGCGCGCTACACCGCCGCCGCGGATGGAAAACGACAGATAGAAGCCGAAACCGCGCAAGCGTGCCCCTGTCGCCGTTTTTTTATGGCCGCCGTCTCTAACATTTGTGCAGCTGAGGCGGCGGAGCATGGTGAGGGTGCTGAGTCATCGGAACCGAGCGAGGGTAGTGAGCCCTGCTCGTGGTCAGAACTACCGGTCGCGCTATGGGAGGCCGTACTTGCTCGGACCGACCCCGCCTGGCGTGCAGTGGCCAGGCACGTGAGCTGCGCCCTGCGGGCTGCTAGCTCCAGCGTCGGCGGTGGGGTGGGCTTAGACAAACTATCCGGCGAGGTGATTTGCTCGAGCGTGGAGCTTCTGGAATGGGCAGTCACGGAGATGGGCTTCCCGCTGTGTGGAGAGGCAGGCACTGAGTTGGCGGCTGGCAAGTGGCTCCCGACACGACCCGCCCCCGGCGATCCTCCTCCCGCCCCCCCCCCCCCCCCCCCCCCCGCGCGCGCCCTCGCTGCCCCACGGTGCAATCAGAATTGAAGTACATAGACATGAAGCATATGGAGGAAACCGCAAGGCCCACATATATGAGAGAAGAGTGCGTGCGTTTGTTGGGGTCGATAGGCGACAACGCCACCATCAGTGTGTGCTCAGCAAAATGACCAATCACAGTAGGGACCAATTGCAGTGTGTTATTATTAATGATCCGGAAAAAGGGCGGCGGAGTCAGCAACTAAGCACGCCCAGGCAGCCTTTGCATGAAATCTAAACCACCCAGCATGAGCCACACTGCGGGCAGATACACTGCGCAGGCTACCTCAACACTCAAAACCGGTTTAGCTCGAGCCTCAAGGTGGAGCCAGAGTGCTACCTCGCCCAATTATTCCCCCCGTCGTCTCTGATTCCCTTCCTCTCTCCCCCATTTCCCCCCTTGTCCCGCCTTGATGGGAGCAGGTTTTGGCCGGCTAGACATTATTCTCCGGATGCGGGAGTGGGATTGGCCACTGGGTGACACAGTGTGCCAGCGCGCAGCCGCCTGCGGCAGCCTGGAGGTGCTGCAATGGGCGCGTGCGCAAGGCTGCGCCTGGGACGAGGCCGTCTGCACCTTTGCCGCGGAGAATGGGCACCTGCACGTTGTCCAGTACGCTCGCAGGCATGGATGCCCTTGGGATCATGAGACCTGCACGTATGCCGCTGAGGGAGGCCACATGGCGTTACTCCAGTGGGCCCACGCTCAGGGCTGCGAGTGGAACTGCGAGACGACTGCCTATGCCGCGGAGGAGGGCCACCTGGACATCCTTGTGTGGCTGCGGCAGCACCACTGCCCATGGGACACGCTGACTTGCGCATATGCCGCCCGGGCTGGGCGGCTTCGGGTTCTGCAATGGGTGCGGGAGCATGGGGGTCCATGGGATGAGGAGACATGCACATTAGCCTCTGGCGCCGGGCAGCTGCAAGCCCTCAAATGGGCGAGGTCGCATGGCTGCCCTTGGACCGAGGAGGTGAGCCTGGATCCACCACATTGACCCATTCCAGATTACCTCTCACGTTGTGCTCATCCTAGCAGGGCAATCTCACAGCATAACAGAGAGCTGGCTGAAAGTGCATGCTGGGTGATGTTGCGTGTTCGCTCCGGTCGACCTCAACCATGCAGCAGGCTTCAGTGGGGTTATCAACTGTTTGCGGCATTGAAGTCAAGGCACTTGCTTTCATGTTTCCTACGGCACGATGCAGGGCATTCTACTCTATCATTTGTGATGTTTCGACTTTGTTATGGAATGAAACATGTTTGTGTGCTTGTGATAGATCATAGAGCATTGCCGGTAGAACGGTATGTCATGCATAATTGCACCCACTGTGTGGAGTTTTGTCACACCCCATGCATAACGAAGGCTGCAGGCAGACAGGCAGTGCTAGCAGGGGGAGGGGGGGGGGGGGGGTTCTACTATATGGTGCCACTACTTGTATCTTCCCCCCTCCTATGTCACCATGTGTGACACGGTGTGCGATGTTGCTGCCCCTACGTCTGCTTGATGGCGGCAGCGCATGGGCACCTGGATGTGCTGCAGTGGGCGAGAGCACATGGATGCAATTGGGATACCTGTGTGTGTGACGCCGCCGAAAGAGCAGGCCATTACCACATCATTACCTGGGCACGTCAGCATGGGTGCCCCTGCTGCAGTGGACAGCCTCCTGCTGCTGTCTCCGATGATTATGGCGGCCATGATGGCAATAGCGGCACAGACACAGATGCCGCCGATGACAGTGAATGAATGTGTGCTGGTAACAGTGTACTGTGTAACAGTATGGGTGTAACAATAGTGCAAATGACCCGCTGTGAGAAGGATACTGGGGACGCTGCCTAGGGCGTGCAGCGCGCAGAAAAAACTCAGGCGAGATATGCCCACGCTCACTTCATTTCAAAGCTCCTAAACATCGAACTCCTAAAACTCACATCAAACTCCAAAAAGCATGCTGTCAATTATGAATGCCTGCGTGTTCTGCGACTTCTCGCTTTTGAAGCGTGGTCGTGTAGTTAGGAACTGCATTGTATATACATGTGAGCCGGTTGCAGGCTCCGGAATGACAACTGCTAATACTTAGATAGCCTACTTCATGATTGGATAGAGAGTTCGAACAGAGAGTTTCGAAACGGAGAGTTTGGACAGAGCATCCGAAATACTGAAGCTCGTATCATACTACTTTGAATGGTACGGACCAGCCAGGGTACTGACAGAATCGGTCACAGAGTTAATATATGAGTGGTAGGATTGGAAGCGTGAATCTTGCTGTAAGGACAAGCATGATGTTGTGACATTGGGGTAGAGGAGTGCAGCTTGACTGTGCTCACAGCTGCTACATCACCATTAAAAAGATAGCAGGATAGTCGATATAGTCGGTATTTGTTTGGATTATTTTATATACTGAGCATATCAACTCTTAGTGTCATCTGTAGGCAGGTTCTGTTACTTTCCTTCCATGACACAGCGAGTCGTGAATTTGAAAATTAAATGATTACCTCCTCCCCCTCCCGCCCCCGCCGCGCGCCCCCGTCGCCCGCCGCGCGCGCGATATGATTTTATTTTATTTTATATAAAATATATTATACTATTCGTACCGTACGAGTAATATCGTAATGGGCCAATATATTTGCTTGTAGCTTTTCTCCGTGACTATGCGTGATATATCACATATTCGCTCGCGATTATTGCGTGTCGTGTCGGGACCCCCATCCATGTGTGAAGTCTTAAAATATAGAAAAATAACCACTACTGTGCTGCATACTATTCATGATATTTATACATGGGCTACGGGTAGCTGCAAAGTACGACGATCGGGAAATCACCCGAACATATGTCAACCACTAATCCTGCCTGTATAGGGATTCTTAAATCAGTGCTTTAACGTTATGCTTTAACATAGCACTAAAAGCATAACTTATAGCAATTGTGAACGATTGCAAGCAAAGGAGAGATATAAGCCTGAAACCAAGGGTCGAGCAAGAGGTTAGGGAGCCAAGAACCAAGGAAGAGCCAAGGGAATTAGGAAGTCACCAAGTTGTCATGGACCCAGAGGGTCCGAGGAAACACGGAAAGCCAAGGAACAAGAAACCGAAAGGGAAGCAAGACACCAATGAGGACAACCGCCCATGGGTGGGCCATCAGCCGCGGCGAGTTCCCTTGCAGACGATGACCATGGTCATATAGCAACACAGGCTGACGAGCGACGCGGCGCACACGCAGAAGCACCATCACGTGCCACCCGCGCCGCCGCGACCCCGCCAAGAACGTTGTCCGCATGCGCCATGTTGATGAGCAAGGAGAAACGGCGGCGCCACGCAGACAATAGCTAGCTGATTTTTTGGCCAGTGTGCGTGTGGCTAGCTTTCGCGAGCTCCGCCACCAAGAAAGCCTCACCGTGCGGGGCCAGCGAGCCAAACTCGGAGTCGGTGAAAGGCACAAAACGAAGCATGCCGGTGGCGTTTCGGACACCATCGGCATACTTTTAGATTTTGTGGCGCTATGCAGCCCGCAATGCAGTCGTTGGATCCGAGCTAGACACGCCGAGAGGATAGGGGCAATGGTCGTATCGACAGCAACCGTGTTCCAACGGATACTACCATATACCCAAGAATCCCAACATCGGCCGGCCGGCCGTCGCTGCCCTTCGGAAGAGAAACAAGCACCGACGGTTCCGTGAGGATCTGGACACCCACGTCTAGGGCGGACTTAACGTCGTGGCAAACGTCGGAAAGGCCATGTGCCGCCCACACGTGTGCGGTGTGATTGGAGTCGCCCCCAGAGCAATGTGCCACGTGATCAGCGTACGCGACCGCCCAAGCCGAAGGAGTGAACTCCAAGCCAGCAACCTCAAAACGGGCATGCATGCCTTGTACATAGGAGGAGCAACAAGCAGAAGGTTAGGGCTCGCTGAGGGACAAGAGCCGCCGGAAGGCCGAATTGGCGGCAAGGGGCAACGCGGTACATGAAATCGTAGTACTCTAGGGAACGCTCACGGACTTCACCAAGGCGACATTCACTTGAAGGATCAGTCACCATGAACGCCGTCGCAGCGCGTATTAAGAGGCAGCCTCGGAAGCGGTTACTGCCAGGGCCGCGTGCAGGCATACGTGCAGCAAGCTTTGTGAAGCGGACCGTGTGGATGCGGTGGCTCATGGTCTCCTTGACTTTCCGCATGGAATGCACGGGGAAGTCCGAGTAATGCGGGATAGCTTGGAGGTCGGCCGCCGAGCGCATCGAAGACGCCGGCTCAGCCCCGGCAGCCGAGCAGCCGGCATGAGCAACGGGAGAGCGCGTGGAGGGGAGCAACTTTAGGGCAGAGGCCAACAGCCCCGCTAGATCCTCGAGCACCCCGTCCCCACACTCGTCAACGACATGGGTATGAGCTGCGCGAAGCTCGACTACCCACATCGGCGCCGACACGTTGGAGTGGCCAAAGCATGGTAAATCGAGGACTACGCCCCAGCTACAAGGTAGAGGGTGTGAGGGCTGGATACGCCTGACGGATCGGAAAGGAACGCGCCGGCGTCGCGCAGGGTTGAGCACGGAAGAAAGTCACAGCTTGGCCAACCACAAGTGGCGCAGCGCCGACGAGGGAGGCATCTGCGACAACCACTTTCTCGCCGATGCCGAGGCCCCCAAATTGGACCGGGAGGGACAGCTGCGTGCTCATGGAGGGCGTGTCCAAGAGGTCGGGGCTAACCCCCCAACTGCCGGCGAGCGTTGACAACGCGGCGGCGTCTGCATCTTCGAGGAAGGACGTAGTGGTGTCGCCATACCCCTCAGAGCGACCCAAGCCCCGAGGCGTGGAGCGAAGGTGGTGGCCAAAATGGCGGCCGCAAACTTGCAACAAACGAGTAGCGGTGTGGGAGTGGAAGCGGTCGGCCAAACCGATAAGCCAGGAGCCAAATTGATGAAAATTTCGACCGTTTTGTCAAACAACTCCCGGGCGAAGGCAGTAGCCAAGCCCACAGGGGCATCAAGCTCCTGCTTGATTCCGGACGAGGATATCGAGGCTGCAACACAATAAATGCAACAAATGGCCAAAAGGAAGGGCGCCGAACGGGGACAAGGAGCCAAGCTAACAATACGTCTGTTGTTTGCGAATGGTGACGCTTGACCCAACGGCGGCAAAAGCGGACGGGGTCCACCCACGTAGCAAGCGCAAGTCCATCACGAGTGCCGACCAGGTTGGCGTCGTCAGAGAAGGCTGCCAACACCGAGCGGCTGGGGGCAGCCGCGGCGATGCGAGCATGTACCCGGGCAGCGACGGCGGCGAACCGGACGGGGCCGAGGACGCAACCCTTGTGGACCCCTCGACGGTTTGGAATCCGAACAGAGGGGCCGGGTTGGGAGCCGTCGAAAACGTACAGATTGGACTCTTGACTACAAAGCCGAACGCAACTCAGGCTGCCAAAACATGGTCCTCGAGCAGTGTGCGGAACATTTCGAAACGGTAGAAAGAATTGAACGCTTTCTCGGCGTCAAGCTGCACCAAGACGAGGGATAGCTATGTCCGAGTCTAGAAATCGCACAAGGAATTGAACTAATTCCACGCCACCCTTAACGCCAAAACCAAACTGGCCGCGGGCGGCAAGCCAATGAGCGATGGGCTCGCCATGAGCGCGCAAGAGAACGCGCATAGCGCACCGGACGAGCACGCTGTCGATGCCAACGGGCCGAACGGACTCCTTCATGTCCCCGACACTAAGTTCCAACGCATGGCGCTCCGCCGACGTGAGCTTATCTAGGGGTACCGAGGTAGCGGAGGAGGAGACATGGGCGACGCCTGCATTGATTTCCGCATTCGCGATGGCCTCAGCGATGCCAAGGAGGTAGTGGGAGAGCAAGCATAGGGCACGGAGAGCCTCAATGCGGATGCCGTCGAGGTAAGGGGCGGAACCATTGGGGATGTTGGACAACACGTCGCAAACGCCCACCGACGCCTCAGAGAAAGTGAGGCAGTCCAACGAGAACGGATCCGGGAGCGCGCTAGCAACAAGGTCCCGGGTCTGAGGATGTAACCGGAGGAGCTCGTCGTGAAGCCGCGGGCTATAGCTAGCGGGCGCGAGCGGGACTACATGTATTCATATTCGTGTGTAGTCGCTACTACTCCTTCGCACCGCCGCCAACAGCGACGATCGATATCGTGCGAGACAATAATCCCGCTAGAGGGCATCACGTGATCGTTGGAGTGTTCTAAACTAGTTTATGTGGTTTCTCTCACTGGGCGGGGTAGCCTGGCGCGGCGCCCGTAGCGTGCTTGTGCGCGCGCATGTTTACGGGGGCCGGTCAGGACCACCACCTGCCTCCGGCGCGGCGGCCAACCGGTTCACTCTCCTTTGTTGGGGTACGCTCCATCGAGCGCATCACAACAAAGTCGCGGCAATTTTCCTGCAGCGCTTGATGCCGGTCTTCCACCATCGTACCATGAAATACGGTGAGCGTAGCCTCCCCCCCCCCCCCCCCCCCCCCCCTTGGGAAAAACCGTTCGGGTTCGTGTGGTTGATGGACACACGGCGCTTGAGACGCGCTAAATACTTCCCGCAAACGGGCTGCTTATTTATATTACTCGCCCAGCGCGAGGAGAGGACATAGCCGCAGCGCTTCCCCGCCACTCAGCGGAACAAGGTGCAAGCCCTTCGACCAGTGTCGGCCAACACTAAACCATGGCTGCCCCTCCCGTGTGGGCATATGGCTCGATATATACCAGCCCTTACTCGGCGTAGGCGCCGAGATGCGCTCCGATTGGGGCGCTTGCTGGCACATGCTCGTCGGCTAGTGCGCATGTGATTACAAAGTGACACTACACTGCCAGTGGCCAAGCCAACGCCCAATGGCACATGGCTACTCCCTTTCTAGTAGCACTTCTAATGTGCCGCGCACCGTTGACACTGACGCCGACGCGGAGAGTAGGGTTAACAGAGCGACGGCGCATACATACATACATACATCATCCTTCGCGCCGATTCTTGTATCCCCGACTCCACCTTCATGAGACAACGCGTTCGTCGTAATCTCGGCAATCGGCAAGCCGCTAGTGCGAATTGCCGCCGTGTTCTCAACTGGAGCTAACGGGTTCCGTTTTTGGACGGACTCGCCCCCTTCCTTTCATCAAGGGGTGTCAAGGCAATAATGGAAGATGCTACTCCGGCTAAGCTGAAGTTCATGGACGGTGACGAGTTGGCTCGTCGCTTTCTAGGCGTTGGGGCATGAACGCGAGGCTATTGCGCAAAATGGGTGTACCGTTTGGTCTTGGTCCGCCCTAAGCAGCTTGAAATAGACAAATGGAGGCTCATCATTGACCTCCGCCCCCTACTTAACCGGTACTGCGAGACGCGCGATCTTTCGTCGTTCGAGAAGCTCTTGCATTTGCGCAACTTGGCGCGCCATGGGGATTACATGCATGTTGTAGATGAACATGCATGATGTGTTTTACGCGGTTGGAATCACCCATGAGGACATGGACATTCTCACGGTCGATTACCCCGGCACTGCTTTGTACCGATTGGTTGGCCTTCCCATGGGCTGTCTTTGTCCCCTTACTACTTTGGCTAATTCACCAAAGCCCTCACCGGGGCATGGCATCGTAATCTGACTGAAGCAGACGGCACATCAATCCCCCGGCGCCGATTTTGGCATGCGCATGTTGCCTTACATGGACGATTCCTTGTTTCTAGCTCACACTCAGACTGAGGCCATTTGGCAACGCAACTACATCGAACGCCACCTCTCGGGTTTGGCATGTTGCGAAACCCCAACAAAGGGTCAAAGGGTGTATGGGAGCCCACCCTGAAGCTCGTGCACAAGGGGTTAGACATTGGCACATTAGAGGCGCCTAGCTACTCGTCGTGCGCCCGCTAAACATAAACTTGCCGTCATTGCTCGTACCGCGCAACGACACTTTCATTCATTCATTCATCGTGCGAAATGGGACCGCCGGTAGCTGCTTTCTCGCAAGATGGCCGCCCTCGCGAGCAAGTGCCACTTTCTCTACTTGGCCATCACCCCTACCCGTTTTCTTCTACATGCGGTGCATGATATGCTCAAGACTCGCCACACTGCTTGGTCCGGCCGCGTCAAAATTGAAACTGAAATTGAAATTGAAATTGAAATTTGTTACAACGTCTAGTCTGCTGCATCCACTCGCTCAGACTGAGTTGCTCTCACGACCTGCTATCTCTAACCACAGTGGGGAACACGAAGTGTTATCACAGCTCAAGCTACCGGCCATCCTCCAATGTTTCCTAGCCCCTCCTCCTTCCAATGGGATATAGCTAAGACAGCAGCGCCCCCTTGCTGACCCTACCTAAGTTAGACCCATCCCATCCAGAGCTCAGCAGGCACGCTAAGGCAGCCATAGGCGTCCCGCCTGCTGGTACTGACGTGCGATGGAGGAGGGGAGCCAACCGGAATAGCTATATGGTGCTCAGTATTTATGTACCGCTGAGCCGGCTAGCTTGGGCGGGGGGCGTGGGGGCTACAGTGCCCTCCATTTCTAAAATATATATATGTTTCTTTTTCGCGCAGGATACTGCGTTTAATGGCATGATGACTTCGTCTCGAGCTTGCACCGGTACCAAGCCCGCGGGTCGGGCGATACACTGTGTGTAATACTTGCGGGGAATAGTGCTAGTAAATTCGAAAAATGCATTCCGGGCATACCGGCTAGAAACGTCCGGAGTTCTTGGGTGGCGGCGCTGATAGTCGCAGGCGTGCGTCCAGCTTGGTGTTGGGTGCCTCGCCTGCGGAGCCTCCGCATACGATCCACCCGCGGCTGCAAGGGGGCCTTCCGGCGCGGGAGGCGGCGGGGGCGATGAGCCTCTGCCGCGAGCTAGGCCAGGCGGGACGCCTGGGCTGGTGTGCTGGATGTGGGGGTATGCTCGAGGGGTTGCTGGCCTCCAAGGTCTCTCTTGTCGCGGTGGGGGCTTGGGCTGCGGCCGGTGGAGCCGGCTCGGAGTGCGGGGCTGGATCGGCGCCAGTCGCCGACTGCGCGACTGCCGGTGGCGAGTTGTCGATGTCCATCTCCGTGGCTTGAGGGGCTGCCGCGGCCGCGTCGTGGGCCACTTGTAGCTGTGTAGTTGGTGGTGGTTGGAGCTCTTGGGGGAGCTGGCCGTGGTGCATCGCCGACTGGTCGGCTGTATGCGGCGCCGGATGGTGAGCAGTCGCGATCTTGGGGGTCTTGGGGGGTTCGGCTTTGCCGCTGCGTGACGCATCGATGGTGGCGCCGACCTCGGCCGCTTGGTGTTCCTTGGGTATGTTGATGTTCTTGTTGGCTGTTGTGGTAGTCTCCTGCGGAGCCTGCTCTTCACGCCGCGGAGGGCGCTGGCCGTCAGTTAGATTGGGGCGGGCAGCCGGTGGAAGTCAGGTGCCTGCGATTTGTTCCGCACGGATGGCGGATCGGATCTTGGGAGGTTGGATCGCACGGTTGCGGGTCGCCGGATTGCCGAATAGCAGGGCGACTTGCGTGGCACAGTCGGTATCAAGGGGAAGATCGATTAGGGGCTGGCGGGACTGGCGGCTCGAAACGCGGAGGGGGCTGCGGACATCGGGTGAGAGGCGGGTGTATGTGAAGTTTTTCGCGGCAATGGTTGCTGGGTTCTTGCTTGGGGGGTACGGCTCTGCCGCTGCGCGGCGCGTCGATAGTGGCGCCAACCTCGGCCGCCTGGTGTTCCTCGGGTCTGTTGATGTTCATGTTGGTTGTTGTGGTAGTCTCCAGCGGAGCCTGCTCTTCACGCCGCGGAGGGCGCTGGCCGTCAGTTAGCCTGGGGCGGGCGGCCGGTGGAAGTCGGGTGACTGCGATTTGTTCCGCAGTGATGGCGGATCGGATCTTGGGAAGTTGGGTCTTGCCGCCGCGCGGCGCGTCGAGAGCGGCGCCGACCTCGGCCTTCTGTTGCTCCTCGGGTATGTTGATCTCCATGGTGGTTGTAGTGGTGACCTCCTGTGGGGCTTGTTTGGTGGTGGGTCGGCCGGTCGTCGGGCGGCGGTCCACCATTTCACAGAAGTACACTATCATCACCAGTAGAGTCGCGCCGGCTCGCCCGGATTTATTACATAGGCAGTACTTCGCCCGGTGTTAAGGGCCGGCTGGAAAGTGAGAAGTATGGCCGCGTCAAGCCCAGCACCCGCTAGCTCGAACGTGACTTGCAATGGTGGGTAGGGGTGCCTACCCAACACAACGGCCGCCCCATTAATCGCCCTATCGAAACCGGTTACTTGCACGTCGACAATTCATCGTACGGTTCGGGCGCCGCTCTGAACGAACACCGTGAGGGTCGGGGTTTTGGTACTACGACGATGACTGCTCTTCGCGCATTACCATGAAAGAGCCCAAAGCCGTCCGTCTGGCTATTGAATCATTCCTCCTCATGCTTCGCAACCGTCACATCTGCTTGCACGAGGACAACCAAGCAATCGGTTGTCGGCGTCCTCACCAATCTCACCTCTTGTTTTCCGCGCAAAATATGGTACCTCACGGACACGCACGGTATTGTCCGTGCGCTACATCCGTTCCGCGGCGAATATCTGGGCTGACCGCCTTAGTTGCGAGACTGACTGCGACAATTGACAGTTCAACCCCCATCGATTCGCTTAGCTCATTGCTAAGCGGGGCGCCGGCACCATCGACCGCTTTGCAACGTCCGAAAACGCCATCCTGCCCCGCTACAACGCCCGCTGGCATGACATGCGGAACGACTACGCCGTCGACGCCCCGCGCCTCTCCGACCTTGCATGGCACTGCGAACGTAAACCCCCTTGGAACCCCATCGGCAATCTTGTCTCCAAACTGGAGTCAAGTGGTGCCCCATCCAACCACCGCCATTGTTCCCTATTGGCATGCTAAAGCTTGCTACCCACTCCTCTCGGATGTTTGCTACGAGATGCACTCCCTGAAACCGCGCCACGGCCTCTTCATTCCTAGCAAACTGGCGACCACCTTCCCGTTGGCGCGCCCCGCTGGCTTGTCGTCGCCTTCAAAATTCCCGACCGTGACCCCCGCCCGTGGCCTGCGGCGCACGCCATTTGTTTGTTGGCAAACTAGACGTTCCTTGTGAAATGTTCTAAACTAGTTTGTGTGGCTTCTCTCACGCACGCTACTATACGGGATAGCTTTGGCGCGACGCCCGTAGCGCGCTAGTGCGCGCACATGTTTACGGGGGCCGGTCAGGACCAGGGTAACGCGTTGTGCCGAACTCAATTCAGTTCAGGGTAGTTCGGGAGTTCGGGCCGAAATCGAATTGAGCCCCCCGAATTCAGTTCGGACTGAACTGCATCGAAAATCGCCCGAACAATGGGGGTCTCCAAACTACTCCGTACTCACCAAGTATGACCATCGAGTTACCGCGGCGTCCGTACATGGAGATAATAAGGTGTTGTACACTGCGAAACTTGCCGCGCAGCCCGATAACCCCTCCATATACTTGTAGAGTGCACCAAATATTGGTGCACCGGCCGCCATCTAGCTGTCCAGCAGACCGTATTTACTTCGACACTCCAACACCCAATGAAACCTAAACCCTGTCCACTGTCAACAGATAATGGAGTCGCCGCCCATATTATCACGTCTCATGAACGTGGCAACGAGGTCATGGAGACATCTAACGACACAAAACTATTGCCTGCAACATGTTACCACATCATCTTATCCATTGCATCGGCCAGTTATAGGCATATTCCGACCGCAGCTCGGTGGCAGTTCGGACCGAATTCAGTTCGGTTCGGGCAGTTCGGACAGTTCAGTAGTTCGGTTCAGTCCGAACTGCGGTTCAGTTCTGTCCGAACTGTATTCGGCCGAACTCCCTGTATTCAGTTCGGTCCGAACCGAACTCGGCCGATGTGAGTTCGGCACAACCATGGTCAGGACCATCACATGCCTACACGGCGGCCGACCGGTCCACTCTGCTTTGCGGTGGCACGCTCCATCACCCCCCCCCCCCCCCCCCCCCCCCCCCCCCCCGCCCACGGGTGCTTTAAGTGCTGCTCAATCGTAGAATTTTGACGGAATCTATGCCGAATCTGTACTTACGGCCTTACAGGGTTTTTTAGATGCGGCGCGCGCCGTAAGAGTTGGATACGTGCTTGCCCCACCGCGTAGAGCTAGGAGCGTGCTATCATACAAAAGCAGTTGCAAAAAGGTGCGCATGCTCATTACAAAACAATTCGCCGCCTGCGCGAGTTCGTGCCTCGTGACAGGTGTAGCACTTGTGTAACGCTGTGTAACGCTGATGTACGCGGGCGTTATGAGCGATTGGAAGGCGCGATGCGGGATCACTCACGGTACCATGCGAGCACATCCATGGGCAGTCTATTGCTATAGAGCCATGCCAAAGACTCCTCATGTGCTGCGCATAGGAATATTTTTCTGAATATTTGTGGTAATGTAAACTCGAGATTGCGAAATTCGTGCCTCGTTTTTACATCTACATACACCTCAATGTACACGGCCAAATCAATTCAATCTAAAATATGCGGGTTGTAGCCAGCACTCCTACCCATCATACCCTCTATATTAGGTTTCAAATATGAGTCTGGTTTTGCCTAAAAGGTCGCGCAGGCTGTCTTACACGGTCAAAAGCCGAAATTAGCAGGAAGGTAAAGTGAAAAGCGTGGAGGGAAAACATAGTTAGGGAGGGCGCTGCGTGTAAAGCGGCGAAAACTGGAACATGGCAGGCTCAGCTGTTCTGGCCGCTTTTATGTCTACTCGTGCTGCACCCAAAAAGTGCGCAACGACATGTGCCTAGTTCCCGTACCACTGAGCAGCACTTGTAGCTAAAAAGCGGTTAGGTCAAGGGAAGAAACCCCATAATCTAGTTTAGATCATTTCAAAGTCGAGCCTGGTTTTGCCAAACAGGAGCGAACGGAGAGAGCGGTGGATTGACGGAGAAGGGGTAGCGCCAGGTCATGAAGGAGGCACCGGGAAGGCCACCTCTGCGGAGTCCTGTTGGACTTAAAGTGGCGGAGGGGGGCGATGTGGCCAAAGAAGAACCATGCGCCAGGTGAAGGAAGAACGTTGGGGTCGACGTGGTCCAGAACGACGTCAGAGTTAGTGGCCCAGCCGCCTTGGTAGCGAATGTGGGACAATGGAACTCCGATAGCGTTAGCGGCAGACGCTGCTCCCTGGCGAAGGTTGTGTGAGGTCCAGGAAGTGCCGGCGGGAGGGGCAGCACCGACAAGACGGACGGCTGTAGACAGCCAGTCCGACATTGTAGCGGCGGCCCAAGATTTTGGCTGCTCGCTTGGAGTGACCGCCCAGAAGTTTGTTTCAGCCAAGGCAACAGTAACCAGGGGGACAGACTGTACGTTGTCGATGAAGCGGTGCATGAGACGTGCAACTCGGGGGTGTTCTGACACCGGAAGGAGAAGCGCGCGCATGTCGTCGGGTCCCCGTCGGCCAGCGCGACCTTTCTCGCGGTACACCTGCAGGGTAATGTTATAATCGTCGACATGCACATCCCGCACTCGGCAAGAGACGCCAGTA
The DNA here is from genome assembly GCA_006384855.1 of Tetraselmis striata. Classification (NCBI taxonomy): domain Eukaryota; kingdom Viridiplantae; phylum Chlorophyta; class Chlorodendrophyceae; order Chlorodendrales; family Chlorodendraceae; genus Tetraselmis; species Tetraselmis striata. The sequence continues at coordinate 143,746 of VCJN01002242.1, read as the reverse complement.
AGCCCCCTGGCAAAGAACATGAAGTTGACAACCGAGGCCACGAGGGCTCGGAAGTCGTGGTGGTACTATGTGGTGGGAGCAGATGACACAATCAACTCGGCCTTTTCGACGAAGCCGTAAGCTACATCAGCAGGCAGAGGACCTCGCAAAGGGGCGGCTTCAAGACGGCGCTGCCGCAGCATCAGCCCACGCCTAGCTGCCATAAGCTGTAGGCTGTCCTTGGCGATTGGATCGAGGTTGTGCAGCTCGAAGAACGTGTTGATTGCAGACAAGTAGGGTTGCAGTGACTTAGCTCCAGTGTGCCCTCCCTCACCAATCCAGGCAACGTACCGGACGACAATAGCAGTGGTCGCCTCTAGCGGGCTGATGTTATCGGAGTCGTGGCAGCACTCCGCGAACCGAGACAGTCTGCTGGCGTAGCTCTTGAGTGTCTGAGCGGTGAGAGAGCTGAAGAGCAAGTCGAGCGTCCGCTGTCCTAACTCGTCTGAGCCGAAAGCATCCTGCAGTCGAGATCGCAGTGAAGCAGCCCAGTGAGCGACAACTTCGGGCTCGTGAATTACGTAAGTGCGTCGTTTTACCGACAGAGTACCAGGGGGCGACTCATGTTTGCAAAGTACTCGGCAGCAGCGGCTAGATAGGCTCCCGGCGGTTGGCCGGTAGTTGCTGGACGGGTTTGCAGTAGGACTAGTACGGGTTTGCGGGGCTAGGTTCGGGTAAGAGGGCCACCCCGCGCGCCCGCGCCCTTCGCGGTCGTAGCGTCTGTCACGCGCGTAACATACACGCGCGAAGCTTGGTCGTTGCGAACCAGTTGTAACACGCAGTGTGACAACCGACGGACGCAGTGATGAAATGGTACGGGAGGCGGTTGGTTGAGCCGCCATGTGCAGGTGTGCGGATGGCTGAGCCGCACTCGGCTGTAGCTGTAAGAAGCGCCGCACCAAGGAAGGTCTAAATGATGTCTCCCGAGGTGGGAGGGGTCAGGTCCTGACACATGGCGCTCATCCCGTCGTTGAGCTTCAAGGGTGCGCTTTGCGGCGGTCACCGAAAGGTGGCCTCGCAAGGCTCCTGCAGCTCCGACGAGAGGCGCCCCACACCGTCACTCGTGCTCACCTTCGCGGCCACGCCCACGTCCATCGCCACGCCCTCGTCCACGCCCGCGCCCTGCAGCTGCTGCCGCTACCCGAGCAGTAGTGGTTGCTTTTGCGCTGCTGGCCACAGTCGCCTCGAAGACGCGACGCTCGTAGTCCCTCATGAGGTCCCCAAAAATCCCAAATCCCATATGATCAGAAGCAGGCTGAAAGTGCTGGGCTTGCAGCACGTCCAGAACACCTTGGTCACCGTGCACACGCTTGACCTCGTATGCCTCCGTAGGAAGGCCAATGAAAGCGAAACGCCTTGTCGATGCATGGCTTTGGCGTGGTTCCGAGCTCTCGCGAGGTAGGGGGTGAGGTCCTGACTTGCAGCAGGGACGTAAGGCAGCAGCTCGTCGAGAGCCACGAAAAGTGCGGCCATGCGGGCGCCGAAACACGACATCCATAGATACTCCTCCTGGGCCGGCAGACGCCGGTCATCATCATGCTTGAGGTACTCGTTCGTTAGGTCGGTGCTCAGGGGAAGAGTCCAGACACTCGGCTGACCGGTCGAACGGCCTCGTAACCAAACTCTGCTCGCTGCAGTAGCTCTGGCACCGCGAGGTAGTCATCCTCGTCACTACTCACGGATTTTGCTCCGACACGGCCGCTCTGGGCTAGCTCTAGCAAGTCGGAAGCTCTGCGGCTCCCCGCTGCCTATCGGCTGTCCCGCGATGCGCTGCCCGGAACCGGAAACATGTGCCCCTTCTCCATCAACAACGCGCTCACGAGCCGTCATTTGGGCCAACGCTGTTGCAAGCTCGCGCAGTAATGTAGACTGGGCCTTCACGTCTGCGTGTAGCGACTCGAGCGTCGGCTCAACGACGGGTTCTTCTCCATATGGCATGGTAACACACGGATGTACGGATGAAAATATCACACACGGGTGGAGAGCCGGGTGTGGTCTTGAACAACCTGGGGTGACCTTGCTCGCAACAGGATACGAGACAGTTTTAACATGCTGCGTGTAATGCAGCGAAAACTGGAACATGGCAGGCTCATCAGCTGATATGGCTGCTTTTATATCTACTCGTGTTGCACCCAAAAAGGGCGCAACGACAGGTGCCTAGTTCCCGTACCACTGAGCAGCACTTGTAGCTGAAAAGCGGTTAGGTCAAGGGAGGAAACCCCATAAACTAGTTTAGATCAATTGGCGCCACGCGCTTCGATTGTGCGCGAAGCACAGACCCTACCCAAAGTAGGATTTGCCATTTATTTTGAAGCGTAGTGTATAATATGTATATGGTCAGATGTAGTCATCTAGAGGTTTACAGTACTTAGCAATGTTGTACTGCGCCCGATCCCCGCGGTCGGCGCACGGACTGGGGCCTGCCGGCCCGCACCAGCACCACGACCTGAGGGATCCGCCCTCGGGCACCGGCACTCTCTGCTTTGCGCTCGCCTCAACCGGCTCGCGCAAGCAGTCTCGACTCTAGCAGTCGAGCATAGTGTCAGCTTACTCTATGCCGACTCGGACCCGAGCCTCAGCCTCCCGAGACGCTACACCTTCGTTCCCCACCCCGCGACAGCAGGATGCCCCCTCGTCATGTACCGGAAGACGCCCTAGTCGACGACGCCCCGGGCGGCGCCACTGCGGCATCCATCGCGGAATTGGAGAAACGCCTGACGGCCCAAGCAATAGCCCTGGAGAAGCGGCTGGCCGAGCAGTTCGAGGCGGCTACGGCCGCCTTACTCGCTCGACTGGCCCCTCCCGTGCAACCGCCTCCTCCCAAAGGCACCCAGCCAGCCATTCCCGCGGGCGCGCCTGCGCCCGAGGGTGGTGAGCAAGGAGCGCAAGAGCCCCTTCCTGCTGAGCTGGACGCACTCGACACCGAGCTCGAGTACGTCGACTTCGCCTACTTCGGTCAAGTCCCCCCTTCCGGTCTGGAGCCACCCCCACGCGACGGCGACGAGCCTCGCTTGTGGATTCTGACCGACGACACCGCCGCCCGCGGCCTCGCGGAGCAGCGGGGTCTGACAGCGTACGACAACCTATATCTTCGCTGTTATGCTAAGGCCTGCGGCCAATCCCTGGCGGTACGGCCGTCACTGCAGTACAGTGTACAGTACCTGGGCCGCCCGTCCCGCGCACGGCGCCCGCGCCCGGGCTCTGGAGCGCCCTGGACGGTGTCGATGGCGGCCGAGCCCCGCCTTCTTGCCGCCCTCTCTCAGGCGCCGGCCTGCCGACCAAGTTTTGGAGCGTCTCCCCGCTGGAGCCTTCCGCCGCTTGGTTCTTTTCAGCCACTCCCACTGACTGGCTGCGGGACGCCTGCCTGGCGGCGGGCGCCCAGCCGCCCCCCAGTGTCACGTGGGCATCGCACAGGTTGCGCAAAGGCGCGGCCTCGGCAGCGAGCTGCTATGCTGCGGTTCTGCTGCTAGCTCGTCCCCGTCCGGCCGCTACACTTCGCTACCTGTGCAAGCCTTTGGCTTTCTTCTCTGGCAAATCGTGCCTCCTTGGGTAAATGGTCAGATGTAGTCATCTAGAGGTTTACAGTACTTAGCAATGTTGTACTGCGCCCGATCCCCGCGGTCGGCGCACGGACTGGGGCCTGCCGGCCCGCACCAGCACCACGACCTGAGGGATCCGCCCTCGGGCACCGGCACTCTCTGCTTTGCGCTCGCCTCAACCGGCTCGCGCACCCACCCACCCACAGCCATCTTTCTGCGCTAGGAGACACCCAGGCCAAGCCCGTGGTTCTCGTCTTAGCCTCCAATGTAAGCGAGCTGACATTCTTTGGCAAATCGTGCCTCCTTGGGTAAATACGGGGCTGAACGTTAGAGCGCGCAGCGCGCTCGTCGAACTCTCAAGTGGCGTCATCGGAATGTGTCAGTCAGTATGCCCGCCCCGGGGCGGAGTGGCGTCGTCATATCGTTCTGCGCGTGCCGGTGTGAATTACAAAAAGGGCAGTTCCCCAGAATTAGAAAATCAACACAGCAAGCCGCCTAAAAGCGGCGGCCCGCATCCCGCATATGGCGCGTGCCGGTACAGGTACCAGGTACCCTGTACGTCAGCCGTGGCACAGCACCGGACAGTCGACGAGACGACGCAAGTAGGGCAGTAGAAGCACCTCCAGCGAAGCCAGTGAGCCTCGCCCGCTAGACAGCCCTCTGCCCCCCTGACCTTCGGCGTCCCCCACCAGACCCTGGCGGCCACTCGCTGGGCGTCTGGAGCCACACCATGGGTAGCACCCAGAGCAGCAGGCGTCGTCAGCCTGAGCCGGCCCCGTGGCCGCCCGGGGGCGCAGGGCAGCAAGGGGTGAGTACCGACCGGGCCCGACATCTGCTCTGTGCCCAACTAGAACATGAAGTTACAGAAAACTACCTTGACCTACGCGGACCGGCGCGCCTCCGTCGCGTCCCACGTTCCCGCGCCCTACCCCGCAAGCTCCAGCCTTGCGTGCCAAAACTTCCAGAATGAGGCCCGTCCCCGCTCGAACTGATCTCAGCCCGGTGCTGCACGGGTGGCGGACGGCGAGAGAGAAGGGTGGTGGTGTTGGGGGGGGGGGGGGGGGGGGGGGGGGCGACGGGGGCGACGGGGGGCTTATTATTTCTCCATCCAGCGCGGCAGCTAGGAATGCGTCCGGCAGGCGCCACGACCCTTTTTTTGTCCCTGGCAGCCGCTCCAGCTCAAAGCCCTGCCTCTCCTCGCAGCTATCCGTCCACATTGTTGCCTGCTACTCTCAGGGGACGCTACCCTGCTGGCTGTGAGGCGTAATGAGAGGGGGGGGGGGGGGGGGGGGGGGGGTTCAAAGTCACCAGGCACAGCCGACCTGCCAGCTCCCACCCGTGCTGAGGCGCACGCGGTGCGGTGTCTGAGAGAGCACTCCACGATCCTCTGGAGTGTGCTTCTTTATATGGTCTCTCACATCTAAGGGGGCTGAGCGGTGTGCTGAGTGGCGCGTGTCCCTGTCTGCTCTTACCATGATACAGGGCAACGTGTATAGCGGCCACTACCCGCCACCTGCAGTCACGCAGCATCATCATTACCAGTCAAACTATGGACAGTACCGGTCGGGAGGCGCCCCCCCTGTGCAGCCGCCGCCGAACCAGAACGGACCGGTACGGCCACGGAGAGTCCAGGCTGCCAGTCCCCCCCCCCTTCTCCCGCTCTCAGCCCTCCCTCCCCGCATGTGCAGTGGCTGTGACAACGTTGTCCCCAGTAACCTCCCTCCTCCCTTCCTGTCCCCCTCCCTTTCCCTCCTTCCTCAACGCTGTTCCGCAGCACTACCCACAACCCAACCCGCCAGCAGGCGCCCAGGACGGCCAGCTACAGCAAACGAGCACCATCCGCAATGCCGTCAACCTGAAGAAGGACTCCCTCAAGCTGGTGCCTAGGCCCGGCAACCCCGACATCTTGGATGTGTACTTCAAGTTTGACAGCACCGCGCTGTGCAGGTGCCCCCCTTTCCCCCCCAAAAACCCACATCTGCAAATCTTCATTTATCTCGATGCCCCTATTAATTAACTAATAAGACTGCAGCCACGCCAGCTAAGCTCTGTGTCTGTGCGACCCACAGCGTGACCACCTTTGTCATGGCGGCTGAGGACATGTCGCAAGGCTGCAAGCTGACCCCCTCAACACAAGATCCTGGGCCGCGGGTTATCTACCAGAAAGGGGTGAGCACAGAGGCGCCGATCCGCAATGCTTCCTTAACACCCGTCCCCCCTCCTTCGCTTTCTTCCACTCCCCATTCTCCCGTTTCTTCGAAAGCGAAGGGATAAAGCATAGCAGCTATGGCACTGGTCCCCTTACTCATAGCTGCCCCCCCCCCCCCCCCCCCCCTCCCCCCTCTCCCTTTGTCCCGCTCCTGGCAGTTGGGACTGGCGTTCCCTCAGCCAGACAGCATACCCGATTCAAACGGCACCAGCCATTGCGTCGCCACGTCACTGTACAGCAAGGCCCAGCTGTCTGCGCCTGCAGAGGGCGAAAGATGGCCGCTTGTAATCCGCCTGGAGACGGCGCTGGAGGACAAGAGCGAGGGGAAGACGCTCGCAGACCTGCAGGAGGGCTCCTCGCAGCCGCTGTGGATCCAGAGCCAGACTACCTTTGCCACGCTGGAGCAAGATCCCAATGGCAACTGGAAAGCCAAGGTCCAGAAGCAAAAGATATGGGTCGCGGGCGTCAGCTATGAGCTGCAGGTGCCGCTGCGCCTCCCGTTTGCAGCCAACGTCTTCCCCGCTCACCGGAATACCAACCCTCGGAACGCACGCCTGTGCAGATTCCGTTTCTCTGTGATACTTTTGCTCTGACCCTTGGCGTGTGTTTGATGCTGCAGGAGATCTATGGCATGGAGACGTCTGTCCAGGGCACCGCAAACGTCACTGACATGGACCAGGGCTCCGAGTGTGTCATTTGCATGGTGAATGGGCGGGACACCACTGTGCTGCCTTGCCGGCACATGTGCATGTGCAGCGAGTGCGCAAACATGCTGAGGCACCGGACAAACCGGTGCCCCATTTGCCGGGAAACCGTGGAGTCGCTGCTGCACATCAAGCTGCAGTCCAAGTCTGCGGCCAGCAGCACTCCTGCTTCCGAGGCCGTACCTGCGGCGTGATCTCGCGGCCATGCAGACTGTGCCGGCCTACCTCCCACTCAGTGGGGCGTGTAGTCAACGCACTTTCTCTGGCGCCCATTGATCAGCAGGTTCTTGTATGTTGCCTCTTTCCGAGTGACATCGACAAAATCGGCACTCGGTCGTCTGACCCAGGTCATAGCGCCATCTCCCAGTACGTAAACATGCAAACCTCGAGTCTTCAGGCGAATATGTAATAGCATCCCATTTGTAGGAAAGCAATCACGCTCCTGATGCCGCATACACTGAATTCATAACCCCCCCCCCCCCCTGCCTTACATCGTCCCATGCATCCTCATAGGTCACATGCTCATTCGCAGCCCGGCTCATGCATCCTTGACCCCACATTAATAACTCCACCACCCACTCCGATACCTTGGAGCACAGTTCTTTTCCCTAAGGCAGCAGTGGGACAAAAGGACAGCCACCGACTCCATGCAATTAAGAAGGCAGCCTGCATACATAAGAAATACAGAACGGGTTGGACTGCCATCAAGTTCTATGGCACTGGTTCCTGCAAACACGCATGGCTCAAATTGCACGCTTGCTGGCCTGACAACCACTGCGCTCCCTTGTGCTTCTCACCCTCCCTGGGGCAAGGGGTAAGGCATAAATTTTGCTAGAGCAGTGCACTGTCAATATATCATGTGTTTGCTGTTGATGCTACGAACACGGGGAATAACAATTACATGAGGATGAACAAGCAGGTAGCGTTGGATATATGCGCCGACGCACCTACACGTGTTACGTCTAGACACCAATAACGAGATGTGGGATGGCGTGATGTTGCCACGAGACCAGACTGCCATGGATGTCTTATTAAGGATTGGACCCCATGCATCAAAGGGGTGACAAGACTGACAAGCTAGGTCTCACCCAACATGAGTAGTGGCTTGCCGACGCACCTAATACTGTTTTGCTTTAATATACACTGTACAGATTTAATCATATACAGTGTAATCCTTACAGGGACGTTACCATGGTATGCATATGTTATTTTGAAAATGTTGTATCGTCCGCTGAAATATAGTAAGCAGACGATGTCTAGGACGGTCTAGTTAAGGTCCCAAGTAGGGCCTTCTCGGCAAAAACACCCTATTTATTGTGCACGATATCTGCATAGAAATACTGAAGGTTGATATATAGTCGCTACCTGGTACCTTGTCGATATAGTCGTAAAGTTCGCTACATGTATCCGCTATGCGTTCTGAGCGCTGGTACGTGCGTGCGAATAACGTACATAGATTTATATCCGCCAGCAACAATCTAATTAATATGTTGAAATAAAATAATCTTTAAGCAATGTAAATATGAAATTAGGGGTTTCTGCCTGCGCGATGGCTATAATCCTTAATACTTCACGCCCTGCTGTTCACTGACGCGCAGCATCGCTTGCGCGCAGCATGATGAATATGGCCGGAGCGCGCGCCCCTTTATTACCCGGGCGGACGCACATTCACAGACGATCGGAGGCACGGCGGCCTCAGAACCCTACCTCCCCCCCCCCGACCCCCCGCCCCCCCTTTCACCGTTGTGCTCCCCCCGTCGCAGAAGAGGGACGTGCCACTCCCGCCGATCAGCAACTTAAGTGAATCATCCAGGGCCGCGAAGTCCGTCACTATGGCTGTCTTTCGGCGGGCCGCCGCCGCCGGCTGCCGGCTGCTGTCCCGGGCCTCGTCGTCCTCCGCTTCCGGCGGTGTCGGAGCCGGCATCGCTGGTAGGGCGTCTCCGCTCGCCGGCCGCGCTCTCTCCACGGCGGCCTGCACCGCCGCCCGGTACGCCGCCGACCAGAAATTCGACAGACATCCTGGCCTGACGATCCAGCTGCCCCCTGACGCACACGCGCGGATGTTTTTTGGTTTCGTGATCGGGGCGTTGCGGTGTGCGGGGGATGTCGGGGGAGGAGGCGGTTAGGGGTGATGGTGCATTGCAGCGAATGGGGGGTTTGAGGCAAAGGCAGCGCAGGGCACGGCTGGACTGTACGGCATCGCCGTGGCATTGTCACTCAGGCCTCAAATTGAGGCCTCAGGGTCGCGGGGTCGGCCTGCGAAGCCCAGAACAGCAGCGCTGACGCGCTGCGCTGGCCGCCGGTTGCACAGGGTCGGCATGCTGAAGCCTCAGGGGGGGATCAGCATCCTGCCTGGCGTCTCAGGGTCCGCTGGCAGGATGAGCGGCTTGTTGTGCCCGCGGTTTATGTCATCAGGTGCGATCAGCGACCAGTTCCCATCCTGCCACGTGCCACCGGCCCTCTTGCCCCCTCCCCCGCACCCCCTGGCGGCTGCAACATGCGTTCTCAACCCTTTTCGCCAATCATCTTCTCCCGGATGACCCTTCCTGGCGAGCAGTTCCAGCTTACGATCCCCTCGAGATGCCTTCGCTGTCGCCAACAATGACTCAGGTGAGGCTGCCTGCTGGCACAGGCACGGCTCCACGAGCGGATGGAGGGGGGTTGCTTGTTGGTGGAACTGTCGTGTGTGCCCGGGTAGACATAGCGGAGCGCTGTGCTGCTCTGCGCAGGGCAACATCGTGAAGTGGGTGAAGAAGGAGGGCGACACCGTCGCGCCCGGTGACATACTATGCGAAGTGGAGACAGACAAGGCCACCGTGGAGTGGGAGGCACAGGAAGACGGAGTTATAGCCAAGATCCTCGTGCCGGAGGGCACCAAGGACATCCCCTGCGGCACCCTGGTAGCCATCATCGTGGAGGAGGGCACCGACATTTCCGCCTTTGCCAACTTTACGCCCGGCCAAGATGCTGAGGCGCCACCGGCGCCAGCTTCGCCGGCCTCTGAGAAGCCCGCCGAGCCAGCTGCCAGCTCTGGCAAGTCGTACCCGGCGCATCTGAAGCTCGAGATGCCGTCCCTGTCGCCCACTATGGAGCAGGTGGCCGTCTAGCTCACCTGGCTTGATTGGGGTGGGGTGGATGGGGGATACCTCTCCCCGCAGCAACATGGGAGCCCCTCCCCCCCCCCCCACCGCCCCTGGCGGCGTCCCTTGCCTGGCTGATGGCTCGGTGAATGCACACAGGGAACCATCTCAGAGTGGAAGAAGAAGGTTGGCGATGCTGTGGCGGCAGGCGACTCCCTGGCGATGATCGAAACCGACAAGGCCTCGATGGACTGGGAGAGCCAGGACGATGGCTACCTGGCCAAGATCCTCGTGCAGCCTGGCACAGACGCCATCAAAGTCGGCACGCTGGTGCGCGATGGGAACCCCCCCCCCCCCCCTTCCCCTTGCCACTCCCCCCTCTGCATTGCTTCTCGCTTTGCCATCTCTGGTGCATGCGTAGTACCGATGGTCTATCCTCACCGCCAGCCCAACTGGCTGCCATGGCTATCCAGGTGGCTGTCATGGTCGACGATGAGGGTGACATCGCGGCTTTTGAGGACTACACCGGCGAGGAGTCGGCCGCGCCCGAGGCCGCTGCGCCCGCGGCTGAGCCCGCCGCGGCCGCCTCGCCGTCGGCCAAGCCCGATGCGCCCGCTCAGCGCACCGTCGCCAGCGGCCCTCGCATCATCGCAAGCCCGCTGGCCAAGCGCATGGCGCGCGAGGCCAATGTCAGCCTGGAAGTGAGTCCCAGCCCTCCTTTGCCCCCCCTCCCCCACCCCCTCGCGCCCCCATTCTCTGCTTCTGCCACCGCATTCTCCCATGGAAAACATTCTCGCGCTGTGCGCTTGGGATGCCAACGGTTCCATGCGTGTCCGCCATGCAGGGTGCGGCTGGTTCAGGCCCAGGGGGGCGCATCATCGCCGAGGACGTTCAGGAGCTGATCAAGTCTGGCGGCGGCAAGGTGCGCCTCCGCCCAGCGCCCGCGCCCTGCTCCACGCTGTCCCCCTTCCCGTGTGTGGTTGCTACCTCAGATGGCTCGGAGGGGGAGAGGCGAGGAGGGAGGGGGGGGGGGGGGGGGGGGGGGGGGGGGGGCGCAATCCTCTGTCTCCTGTGTGCGCAGTAGCCACTTTACTTTTGAAGAGTGATGCATGCAGTGACTACCTGGCACAGGAGCCGCGAGGGCTGTTGTTTCCATGGGCGTTCAGCTCATGACGGCTGAGATATGCCTTGTCGGCGGCGTTGCTGGCTGTGCGTAGGCAAAGTCCTCTGCGCCTACCTCGGCCGACGGCCCGGCCATGTCCACCGCGGACTTTGGGGGGCTGCCGCCGTACGAGGACATCCCGGTGTCGCAGATTAAGAAGATCACCGCGTCGCGGCTGCTGGAGTCCAAGCGCACCATCCCGCATTACTACCTGTCGGTGGACTGCAAGGTGGACAATATGATGTCGTTGCGCTCGCAGCTGAACAAGAGCCTGGAGGCGCAGGGCATCAAGATCTCCGTCAACGACTTTGTCATCAAGGCGGCGGCCGCGGCGCTGATGGCAGTGCCGGAGGTCAACGCCTCCTGGCAGGGCGACTTCATCCGCCAGTACAAGTCGGTCGACATGTCGGTTGCGGTGCAGACGGACGTGGGGCTGATGGTGCCCATCGTGAAGGACGCTGACCGCAAGGGGCTCGCGGCAATCAGCGCGGACGTGCAGCGGCTGGCCGCCAAGGCCAAGGAGGGCAAGCTCGCACCCGCCGAGTTCATGGGCGGCACCTTCACCATCTCCAACCTGGGCATGTTCGGCATCAAGTCCTTCTCCGCGATCATCAACCCCCCACAGGTGCCCCCCCCCCCCCCCCCCCCCTTGTTCCGGAGTCAAGATAGAAAAGACAGCATTGATGATGATCACAATTGCGATCTGTAGTTGTTGGAGGCGTCGGGTATATGACAATGGATATGGTCACCCCAGTGCTGCCCGCCGGCACGGTGTGTCTACCCTAGTCGAACAAAACCGAACTCGGCCTGGCAATCAAGGCGGAGACGAATGGAGACTTTTCATTGCCTCTGCCTTCATGTAGTGCAAGTGAAAGTCCCCCATTGACAATAGCCTAATGACACTGACGAACCCATCTGGTTCAGAATGCACACCCAACCATTTTGTGGAGCAGAAGGAACGGGATTCCAGGGAACACACTCTGGGATCCGCGCATTATTGCTATTGCACCATTGGCAAAGCGGGGGGATTATCAAATGGGTCAAACGTCATCAGAATACACTGCAAACATATCATGTGCGGTAGCCATCGCGATGATGCAAAAGATGTTGTTGACTTCGGTTAGAATGCAATTGATGGCGCAGTACTGTTCACTCAACTCCGTTTTTGCGTGTTGGCGAGAGATTCTGTGGGACCCTCCCTACCCCCTGGTTTCCTGATATCACCAGCATGGGGTTGGTGTGCTGATTGGGGGGGTGTCTGTGCTGGCAGGCGTGCATCCTGGCCATCGGCGGCGCCGACAAGAAGGTGATGATGGGATCAGACGGGCAGTTCAAGGAGGAGACGGTGGTCAACGTGACGCTGAGCTGCGACCACCGCGTGGTGGACGGCGCCGTCGGCGCGACCTGGCTCAAGGCGTTCAAGGGCTACATCGAGAACCCGCTGACACTAATGCTGTAGATGTAGGCATGGTAGGCATGCCATAGAATGGGCGGGTGGGGGCCCAGCGCATGATGGGTACGAGTAGGGAACAGGAAGGGCATGCCGGGCGTGACTGCGCGCGCGGATGTAATCATTCATATACGGCGCCCATTGGCGTAGGTGCGGGAGCGCGCTGCCGGGGCCCGGGGTCCCGTATTAGAGCTCCGTGTGCTGACCCGTGAGGCGGGACAGCGCGTTGGTCATGCCCTTCTCCACCTCCCAGGCGCTGCTGTAAAAGTAGCCGTACTTTGGGTTGCCCATCTTGTTGGTGACGTCGGAGCGCAGGTCGCCGTCGGGCTCCGCGTAAAGGATCCTGGGGATGTAACCGCCGTCGGGGGAGAATTTCTGCAGGGCGCACAAAGGCAGCCATGTGGGCGTACATCAGCGGGGAATTGTGGAGGTGGTCGTAATCGCGTATGGCGGGGATTGGTTCCAGGGGTGGGCGCCGCGGCACATCGGCCCCCAACGAGACTGGCAGCACGGTGCACATGGGGATCACAGAGACATAATCGTCACCTTGTCCGAGACATCCTCGCCAACATTGACCTGCAGGCGGTGTGGGCGTCACGGCGTCAGGGGCAGAGGTTCAGACACTGGTTCTAATGATGACTGGTAGTGCCCTGTCAAGCCCGGATATGGTTAGCCGCAAGCTGCCCTGCCCTATCCCACTAAAGGTCTCTGCCTGCCAGCGGTCATGCCTTGCCAGGGCAGCTGCATCCCCGAGATGCCACCGGTCTCCACACTCCGAGTACCAGTACCCCCCCCCCCCCCCCCCCCACTTGATGCTTCCCTGATGCTTCTTGCGTGCGCGCGTTCGCCCATCGGAACGCAGCGCGGCATGGCACCAGCAGGGCGGTTAGTCGCACCATCACGAAGTCCTTCGCCATCTCGGCGATCTTCATGCCCTCTTTGCCCACGAACTCCGACTTCAGCCGCTTGCAAGCGCCGCACCATGGCTTGTTGAACAGGTACATTATCGGCTTCGTGTTTGAGGCGTAGTCGAAGGAATTCATGTCTGCGGGCCGCGGGGGAGCCGTGGCGTTGGATGTCAGCCCGGGGTGGTAGAGGGGCAGGGCATGAGCCACCCTTGCGCAGCCCAGCCCACAGACTGGCGTGCTCCCCGTTCGCCCTCCTGCAACCTCCCCCACCGCAATGCCCAGGGCCCGCGGCGGCTGGTTCCGCACCTTCCATGGACTTCCAGTCGATGGCGCTGTTGAAGCCGTTCGACTTGTCCTCAGCAGCGCGCGTGCCGAGCAGCAGCGTCGCGAGCAGCGCGAGCGCGGCGGGGAGCGTGTGGGGCTGAGGCCGGGGCATGGCGGCACCCAAGCAGTTGCGGGCTGTTCGGGCTTGTCCTTTGCGTGGATGCTGGCAGACGGTAGAGTTCTGCAGTAGCCGGAGGCAGACGCTTCCGCAGGCCCGGCTGGTTAAGCCGCTACTAGCTGCTTGCAAAGATTATAGGTACCCGTACGCTGCCTTCTTTGTAAGCGGCTGCTGGATTATGTTGGGAACCCCGGGCCGGGCAGGCGAAATTGTTCCTGCAAGAATCCTTCCACTGGCACCAGCTAGCAAGGTGTAAAGGATTAATGTGGTCGCTGCGTTCCTGCCACAAGGGAAAAATCCCGGATTAAATTGGCACATCCTCGCGCTGTGGCGCAGTCCCTGGGGGTATTAATCCGATGACGACCCGATCACTACAGGTATCCCGTAAAGGTCGTCCCTAGCTAAGGATTACCGTCCCAGGATCGCTTAGCTACGCCCCTGCCTGTACGGCCCCACCGCCCCAGGGGCTGCAAAGACCATACATGCTGCCACCATGTAATAACCGCAGACACCTGTCGCGCAGTCAGCAGCAACAGCTGATCATGTTGACTTGAATAACGAGTACAATACCGTACTGTGTACGGATGAGCAGCAGCATAGCATGCCATTATGTGTGGAACAGTATATTTGAGGCGCGCGATATGCAGTAGCACTCCACATACATATACCTTTGCACAGAGAAATCCGCGCGTATCCTCGCCCAAGGCGAGGGGATGCGGGGCCCATGAAGCCTCGCCTTTCGTCATTGCATGCAAGCCTCCTCCTGCGCCAAGGAGGCAGCCGCTTCGTCCGGTAGTTATTGCACTTGTGAAAAAATGTTTTTTCGGCAATGGCGTCTGGCAAAGGGCGACAAGCACCAAAATACGGCCAGCGCACATGGGAGCAACATGTTGGCGGTGAAGCTACCGTCCGTCGCAGCATTTGCACACGCGATCCCGGTGGTAGTGGGTGGACATATGCATGGCATGTCGTATGACGCGCAGCTTTGAGAATAAATGCATGCTAGTGTTGCAATGCATCATGGGCATTAATTTCCATGACAACAGTGTGCCAATAATGCAAGACAATTTTACAAAACAATCAAGGCCACAATGTTCCAAGCTGCAAGATAACCGCCACTGAATGCGTCTCGTTAGTTAGTATACATGCTGAAGTGTTTTGGACTCCACTGGGGAATGCTTATACCACCTGCACCGCGGGCTCGCCCCAGCAACAACAATTTCACGACTAGCGCAGCCACATGTACGCGAGCATGTCGTAGCACATTTCACCGATGACCACAAGGGAGGATCCTAAATGACGACGGGGTCGACGCGACGTGGAGACGCATCCAAGCGGTCCTCGCGCATGGGAGTTTGCGTGCAGTTGCACATTACATGCCCTTATCATGCCCCCCCTCCCCCCTTCCCCGACAATGAGTTGGTTGGCTGGCATGCCAGAGTAGGGAGGGTATCTTTGACAGGTCATATAGTTTCGTTGTTTTATCGGAATGGTGTGAGAATGATATGCGAACAAACGGACTAGAGAGCCCCGCTCGCGGGATTTCTAGTGCGTTATTCGAAATTATAATATGATAAAACGGCGAAACGATATTTAATTTCGGCGTGATTGCAAGAATACTGGACTTTGTATGGCGACACGCCAGTTTGCGAATGTTGCATATTGCATGTAGCCCGCTAGCTGACTATAGACGCTAAACCATACGCCGAGCAGCACGGAGTATAGGCAGATAACAAAGCATATGTTGCGCCTTTACACATATGTTTCTCGACAACCACGGGAGAAAAAACACAGTTCTTTATGCTCAAATTCCGGTGTGCCGTCGTGCGCTCAAACCGGCCACCACCCTACTGTCCAACTCATGTTACATTGATTTTGCCAAATTATTAGTGCCGCGCGCGCACCGCACACTCTCGTATTGACCTCGTATCATCATGTGCACGCCCTTAATTTCATGGGTTTCCCCGCAGTGACTGCAACAGCATAGATGTTGCATGCGTTTATCGACTAGAACCGCCCTAAGCGAAATCACACCCATTAAAACCTTCATACACTTTCGTGGCCAGGTAGATTGCATATATTTTGAGCAAGGGAGGGGGCAGAGCGGATTTCCGAAAAGGCGCCTTGGCTTGGGTTATATGTATAGGCCGCGTCCACATGAGCTAAACCGCAACTATCATCAACGGTCTCAACGGGGTTGTATTTGGAGCGGCCGTTACTGCGTTACCGATAGAGGGGCTGCGGCACTCGAGGTCACGCCGGAGCTGCCGGTGAGTATTCTTGAGACGTGCCCAGTCCATGAGTCCTTGGTCCGGAGCACGTCATGCAGCTCGCACAAGTAGTACCGGGCCGGCTTGATGGCAAGGAAGAGGAATTGGCGGGCGCGGCGCAAGGGACGCGAGCCCTCGCACGGGCAGCCATCGCTTGCTTGCCTCGTTTAGCTCGGCGGATGGGGCCGAGGGCCGTTGCAGCGAGCGACTCGAGCTAGCGCTCTTGCACTCGGATATTGCCGTTCTGTGAGTCGAACTTCAAGCCGATATGCTCCATCCTTTGTATCATTTCCCACTGGCCCTTGTCCGGGTGTCAGCTAAGGCCAAGCTTTGCCAACAAAGAAGTGATGCGCGGTCTCGTACGGCGTGCGCTTGCGTGCTCGGCTTGATGCATAAAACAAGAAGTCGTCCATATAGGGAACCATTCGACAGCCACGGAAGTGTCGGCGTTAGTCTGGCGGCGGCCCACACCGAGCTAGGACCGGCGCACTCCGTGAGGGGTCACCGTGGAGTCGAGGCGACGTAGGTGTCGGTTGATTGCAGCCGTGAAGGAGCAGAAGTAGTAGTAGTTGCTCAGACTCCAGCCCATGGGGAGCCCCGCCAGCGGGTGGAGCTTGCCTCGGTAGTCGATGGTGAAGTAATCTCGATCTTTAGAGGCAAGGCCGACGGCATAGAAACCGTCATCATGTCCATGTACGACAAGTAGTTGCCGGGCCATCAGGTTGTCGTATGGCGCGGCCGGGTGAGGGTCTCGAAGCTCAGGTTCCGCTCCTCGCAATAGCGGTTGAGAGGGCGCAGGTCGATGACAATAAGTCGCCACTTGTGGATCCCATGCTTGGGGAAGAGAAAAAGCCACGAGACCCACCTCCTCGAGTAGTGGCCTTCCTCCCACGCCCCGCTGCTAGCTAGGAAGCGAGCCAACTCGCCGTTTATGAAGCGAAGTTGATCAGGCTTCGCGTCCTCCATCAAGACGTCTTGGTGAAAGAGGGTAGGTGGCCCGTCTTTGAATGGGATGCGCACACCGTTGCGGATCATGTCGACGACCTTGCGTCCGGCTCCGATGTCCGCCCGGGCTTGCTAGTTGCGTTGCACTCGGTGACGCATATGGTCGGACTCCGGGGGCATGTGCGAGTTGGAGCGAACTCCGTATGTATGGCGCATGGTTGCAAGGCGCACCCGTGGCTGTGCGCCCGCGCTCGAACATGTATATAACTACGTTAACCTTATACGGGGACGAGTATACGTGGCGCGTCGTGCGTGGTAGAAGTAGTCGACCGCCGGAGGGGGTTGCTCGCTCGAAATCACGCTAGTCGGCATTAAGGCATTCTAAAGATTAAGGCATGCACCAAGTATGAGTGGCTCGTGTGCAACTACACCCATCACGCCCCTACTACTCACATCCCACCTTCCGGGTGTCACTGTCTGAGGCTTTAGGACACAATTGGCATAAAGTCACATGCCTCTGTTGTGACCACATGATGTCACCAACGTCCAATTCCGATTGTTTTATCTGTATGTGTTGTCTGAGTCGGATGGTCTTGAAAACCATCATGAAATCCTTGAAAACCGAAGTCATATCACGCTAACAACACGTATAGAAATGTTGTGAGATTGGCGGTTCACAACTTTTGGCACCATCTTAGACATGCGATGAATATTTGCGTGCATTTTAGGGATTGCTCAATGAGGCGACAATGCATATTGGCATTGGTGTCAATACACACCGCGCAGTGCGTGGGCTTCGCTTACATGCCTCACCCAACACCACCCTAGCCTCTTATCTGTTAACATATTTCCACACCCATGCATGTCCATGCCACCATGCAATGCTCGCTTCGATGCATGCGCGGCGGCACGTCTTGGGCACCAACCCATGTGTTAAGGGGCTTTGTCCGTAACTATGTATTTCAAAGTTGAAATTAAGGCCCATTGTGTCGCCATTAATAAGACCACTCTGTATATATAGGACATAGGGTAATAGGGTAATAGGGTTCGGATAAACCCTATGATGATAGAGATTTAGCAACAATTAGGATTCCAGTTGGGTTTCAGGTCAAGCACTACTCTAGTTCCAGCTGCCCCGCGAAGGATTATAATGTTGGTGTAGCATGACCTACTGAGATTGGGCGAAAATAAAGGGGCCTGGTACCGGTACTTCGGTGTCGAAAGATGAACAGGCGCAATCCCTGCGCTATACAGGGTACAGGCACTTACGGTTTTAGGGTTTGAGTACCGCGCTCAGCGGGCGCAGCAGTCGCATAGTGCTCGGCGCGGCGGCAAAGACGACGACGATTATGTCCGCGCGCGCACGAATACGGTGACGCAACACGCACGCCGCGCCGAAGCTGCTGAGTAATCCTTCCCTGTATATGGCTTGGGGTTGGCTTGAGACTGGGTTAGGCTGGGTTATGCGACGGTGAGCGCTGCTGCTGCTGCTGCTGCTTCTGACGCGCGGCGCGCTGCTGATGCTGCTGGGCGCTGCTGCCGCTGCTGCTGCTGCTGATGGCCTGGTGCTGATGCAACCTGCGCGCATCGATAGACGGCGCCATAGCCAAGAACCCAACTGCTGTGTGTGAACCGGCGCGCCGCGAGCGGTATGGCGCCGCCGACAGCAGTGATGTCGCGCTGGTGGACGCACGGCCGGAAGGTGGGCGCCCCGGCCTGTCCTGGGCGCCCCCCAAGGCGTCGTCTACTTTCACAGAAAGGAGGGGCGGTAGCGGGGATAGCCATCGCCATCCGGCCCCCTTGATGGTGTGCAGCCTACCAGCAGCTATGACTGTCGATGAATACGTAGTTCCGACGACGCCAGATATCATACAGGGGTGTTAACCGTTCGAAATCCCAATGCCCACTAGAGTCCGAGGTGCTAACTCACGGCGTGCATTGCCGTCAGGTAGTCGCCATCGGCCGCAATTATCGGCTGCATGCACAGGAGCTCAACAACGAAGTCCCAACTGCGCCCTTTTGGTTTCTCAAGCCTACCTCCAGGTATTCGCTTGACGGGCGCCTTGCATCTACCCCCCCCCCCCCCCCCCCCCCCCCCCCCCCCCCCGATTTTTCTTTCGCCCCCAGGACAGGACGGGCACCAGTGACGAAACCCTTGCAGAGTCTCCACGGCGGCCTTTCAACGACGAACTGGTTAGACAGCAATCCACTTACAGACAACCCTGGGTAGGCGACGCTCCATTATAGTCATCAAGTTCTGCCATCCCTTACTCCTCTGCTAGCTGACAAGACGATGTAACCAGCTTATAGGTGTTGTAGTCAGTAAGATGCGACGTTTGTGTATTAGGCCCAGTAACGACATTTTTTTATCATCCACTTGACACCGTTTTGCAGTATTGTTGCTAGTGCTCTCTCCGCACGGACGGCTGGGCGGCCCGCAACGCTAGGCTGCGCTGTCTTAAAGGCAGCCAGGGAAGCTGCTGACAGCCCCGTCCCTCGCTCAGCTATGTGCGGGCAGGCAGTCCCATCGTGATTCCGGACGGCCTGGAGGAACTGCACCACGAGACCGAGTTGGGCGTGGTAATCGGCACCCCCGGGCGCCGCATCCCCGCGTCGTCCGCTATGGAGCATGTGGCCGGCTACTGCCTGGCGCTGGACATGACTGCGCGGCAGTGGCAGGCGGCGGCCAAGGCCAAAGGGCTTCCTTGGACTGCCGCCAAGGGGTTTGACACCTCGCTGCCTGTGGGCGACTTCATCGACAAGGGCGCCGTGGCAGACCCGCACGCGCTCACGCTGTGGTGCGCTGTCAATGGGGACATACGGCAGCGCGGAAGCACCTCTGGCATGCTTTTCTCCGTGCCGCAACTTATCGCGGCCGTGAGCGCTGTACATACGTTGGAGGCGGGCGACCTCATTCTTACCGGCACGCCGGAGGGCGTGGGGCCAGTGCGCCGCGGGGACGTCATCACTGCGGGCATCGAGGGCCATGATGCAGCCGGTGTTTCCTTCAATGTGGAGTAGTGCCAACCAGGGCATTGGGCTTACTTCGCCAACTGCTCTGTGGATTGAGCAGGACTGTTGTGGAATGAGCAATTTTCTGAGGTGATGCGGCTCTTTGGACTTAATTGTGATCCACGTGGCCATGGCAAGATTGGCTTGTGTAGACGCCGGCGAGAAAATCTAGACAGTCCAACGATGGGCTGTCTAAGGGTATCATTGTGTTATCCTGTTGATGATATATGACACCCAGAAGGTTGCTGCTGTCTCGAAGTATTCATTGGTGATAATTGAAATGTCTGTTCACACGCTGCCGCGTGCCGATTTTGAGTCCACAAGGTGCACCCTGCTGGAAACTATTGCATCTTACCACAGTTGCTGTGATGAGTGAGAAGGGACCGCTCTGCAGCTGCAATCTCTTCGTCCACCTACTGGTGGCACAGGGACGCCTCTAACTGAGCCACCACTCGGTGTAATTACAAATATTGTTATCTCCCTCAGTCCCTCTGATATAGTAATACGCGCAAGTGTGCTACCTTCATGCAATCAACCCCGCAGATATACAAATCACGATGTTGCAGAAATACATTCAGGGGAGAGCAGCGGCCATCGACCGCTCGTTTTGCTGGACATTTGCTCCCGTGGATTACATTATGTTGGGTATTAGCGCATTCAAGAGGAAGGGCCCGCGTTGTAATGCCCAAATCGCCCACAAGTGGCCATGTTCACGCCCGGTTTCTTTGATCCAGTAGTGGTGGTTTCAAAACATTGCATCATGAATTGTACAAGATAGATTCTATGGTGCATCCTCATTGACATTAAGGCGGTATATGACACTCGCCAGGGTTTCTTATCGCTGTTGTTGATTTTGTACTCGCTGCCAACATCCAAATGCAATCGGAACTCGCCCTGCGAGCCCTGTTTGAGCAACCAACGCACTTTCTCTGGAGTGCTTTTGGTTTGAATATCGATGGTTGCCTTGTGTGTGTGTCTGGTCAGCTTGTGGGCTTCAGCAGGAAGGAGGAGCTGGTGACTAACTTCTCTATGAACGATCGCGCATCATGGATTTCATTCGACCATGGCGGGCTCGTTGTCCATCTTGGGGCTGAATCGGACGAGCAGTGCGATGGTGGGTGCAGGTGCACGGGCCTACGCCCTACGTCCTACGGCCTCCGGGGGCCCTAGGCGCACCTGCCGGCACGGAGTCATCGACGAATGTGACGCCAGCTGCTGCCCATCACCTTTATACCCTACTACATCCATTCACCGTCAACGTTGATCCTAAACCGCAAGGAGGACAGCATATCTCACAAAGACAAAAAACCGGCTTTTCATGTTTTTTTCTGATGCTGGGTCCGTTGGCGGGTCGTACGCTAGTTTGTAACTCATCGGACAAGCACAGAACACACCGTCGGAAATATATATCATGGCGGGATGTAACATTAGTGATAAATAGGGGTGCAGACATGATATGCTGAAGGCAATACGCAACATATGTGCGTCGTGCGCCGGGCACTTGCTATGCTTATGTTTGGCAATTTGCCACAGCACTGCGCAATATGGATACTGAATAAAGTGCGTGCTTGAGCTAAACGCCTGGTGGCATGCCGCCAATACTCGGAGTTTTGCGAATGTTGATCGAAGCGCGCGGGGTTCTCTTGGTGTCCTGCCATGGGAATTGCCGGTATTTATGAAGAAATAGTATGAACTGTAGCGCAAATGCCATGAAGTAGCCCATGGGATAACATGGCCTCCTGATGTGCGCCCACCCGCAGTGAAATGTTTAATCGCTGGGATAATTGCCTGGGCGCCGAGGCGAGTTTACATGCACGGGGGTTTCTGTGAATTTGCACGTAAGGCTTGCTTATCATTATTCTGCGGATTGTATATAATAGTATTTAAGAAAAGTAATTACGGTTACGAGCATTTAGTAATATCCATACATATAAATCATATATGGATGGATACACACACACACACACACACACACACACACACATATATATATACATATATATATATATATATATATATATCTGTTTTGTAGATGTACTATCTATTATTGTTCGATGTAGTATCATATTTTGATTTAGTAGTATATATACTACGATTTTGTACAGCAGCCCACAGAAGTCTATGCATTTGTTTGGGTATGATTTGGGTTTGGTCGCTTCTAGTCGGTACACCCACGCATAGTGTACGCCGTTGTAGCCATTGCAAGGATAACCATGGATGAGAGCGTGCACATGGTGTGCTCGGGCCAATGCCACCCCACGCGTGGCGCGCGCGGCGCCTGTTTTGCGGCACTACCAGTGTAACAAGTGCTGCACGGCCGGGCTGTGAACGGTTTGAGCGCACGGCACGCCGACATTTGGACCTAAAGAACCGTGTTTTTCTCCCATAGTCGCCGAGATACATGTGTCGGCCACCTACCTCATGCCGCGCGGCGCATGGTTTGGAGTCTATGGTCAGCTAGCGGCCTGCATCCGACATTCGCAAACTGGTTGTTCGGCCTGCAAGAAGCAATTGTATTGCAATCACATTTGAGTTCACAACATTGAAGTTTCATTGAAGTTTCGAAGTTTCATCAGAGTGGGCTGTAAGTTAGTGCGATGGAAAGCCCGTGACCTGCGCTTTCCATCGCAATAATTTACAGCTCACTCTGATGAAACGTCGAAATGTTGTGACCTGTCAAAAAAGTCCCCCCCACCCCCCCCCCCCCCCCCCACTGTTCTGGTATTCCAGCCAGCCCACTCACTGTGGGTGGGGAGCGCAGCATGGGGGCTTGTTATGTGCCCTTCCACGCAAGCTTCCAGGCGCGAGGACCCCTTGGATAGGTCTCCACGTCGCGCGGACCCCGTCATCAATTTGGCTTTTCCCCTGGGATGATGCATGAATTGTGTTACAACTTGCGCGCATATCTGTGCAGCAGTGGCGACATTGATGTCGAGGGGGCCAGCCCGCGCTTAGCCTACGGTGCGGACGGTATAAGCATGCGTCTATGGAATCGGAGGCACTTTATGTGTGCTACTTTCACCCACCGAGGCGCGGCCAACGGCGCTTATCTTGCCGCTTGGAAAGTAAGTGGGATGATTGGCCCCATCACGACGACGTCATTACTGCCACTCTGTCATGGAAATGCCATGCATTGCATCGGTAGCGTGCATGGATTGGGCTCAAGCTCCGTCGTGATACAGCGCATGCATATGCCCACCCAGCACCGGCAGCGCGCGGGCATATGCGACGGATGGTCGTAGCTACACCGCCAACAAGTTGCACCCTATTTATCGCCCCGTTTTTCGGTGGTTTTAGCCATGTGCCAAACAATGCCATTGCCGAAGAACAATTCTAAAAGTGTGATAACCGGGAGAAACGGCTGCCTCCTTGGCGTAGGAGGCTTGCACACACTTGGCCCCGTGGCCCCATGGCTTGGACACCAAGGCGAGGATAGGCGCGGATTTTATGTGCAAAGACTTATGTGGACTGGTGTACGTAATCACAATTATTTATTTACATACCTGTACACATATATATATGTACATATATAGAGCAGGTGCCCGTACCATCAGCATCGGCCGCGCGCCGCGCGCGCCTGATAACGATTGCTGATATGGCGGGGCGCCGCGGCATGTCGACATCCGCGCGCCGGTTATGCATAGGGCCAGATGCCTCTTCGGTTGCAGACACGGGCGGGGCGGGCTGACACGTCGCGCCTCACTGCTGCTCGACGTGCACACGGCAACCCACCTGCCCATAACGCAGCAGTCAGTCTCCATACTGCTTCTTACTGCGAGTCGACTTGGGTGCCGTACCGCCCAGCCTGAATGCCCCAGGCGCAGCAAGCCGTGGGCTGTCGGCGTCCGCACTGTAGACGCTGCGAATTAATTCGCGCGGATACCCGTACCTTCTCGGTTCATCGGTGCCCTCTCGCCAGCGCCGGCGTCGCCCTGCGCGGATTCGTCGCCGTGGGGCGAGGCCAGGGCTGGGTGCGATGGCGCTGGACAGGCGGACCGACAGCGGCAGCAGCCTGCTCCACAAGAGCGGCGACTGGGTGCAGCCGCAGCGCGCAGCGTCCTCCTCCACGCTGCTCTATGACGCTGGCGAGGCGGCGGCCTGCAGCCCGGTGACCACGCGCGAGGAGTCCGAAGGGGAGGCATGGTGAGCGCTTGTTCGCTTCAGTATCCCCGCATGCGCTGGTCTGCCGGGGTCCGGTCTGGCAGCGGGCGGGGGCAGGGGCGGCGCGGCGCGGGCGGGGGGGGGGGGGGGGGAGCTTTCGTCCGTTCAGCGCACAGCTCGAGTCCACCGTTCACCCTTCGCCTCTCCCGCTCGGTGCCATACACACGCAGCACTTTGAAACGAATTCTCCCACCTTGGTACTGAAGTGCAGGGCCGGTGAGTATGCGCATTCTCGACCACCATGCAGAACGCCAGCCCAGTGAGCCAGTACAGAAATCAGCTGAAGTACATACATGTACCATAGGCGGCGCCATTGGAAAACAGTGTGCAAGCTATTGCCCGCCCCCAAATTCGTACAATATGGAGAGCAGAGTATAGCAGGGCGAGTTGCCGGGTCTCGGAACAAGACGAGCCTCAGAGGGGTACATGTTGTCGGTGCAAGAAGTAGGGCGCGGGGGAGGGGGGCGGTGTCTATAGCTGTTTGGGCCATGTTTGCATGAGCATTGATGTCCACCAGCTACTTTATGCACAACAAGGTCCTGCTCATCACAAACTTGAATTATCTATTCGTGTTCTTTCATTTATCGATTTCCGTCACCCCTCTGTGTCTAGCTCTCTCTGCTTCTCTCGCTTGGGCACCTTGCCTGGCGGCTGCACGGTGGGTGTCGACAGGGTGCTGTTGCCGCTGACCAGCATCTTCCCCTCTGCCCCTCCCACGCAGGCCAGCGCTGCCAGCAGACATCATCCGTATGATCGCAGATCGTGTGGACCCATCCTGGCTGGGAGTCCTGCGCAGCGTGAGCCGCGACCTGGAGGAGTACGTGACCGAGCGCGAGGAGGCGGAGGAGCGGCGCTTCCGCATCCCCGTGCCCTTGCTGGTCCGCGGCGTGCCGCTGCTGTACTGGGCGCTCACCTCCGGCGGGCTGCCGCGGAGCACGCGGCTGTTTGCGCTGGCGGCGGGGCAGGGCAGCATGCCGGTGTGCCAGTGGCTGCGCGGGCAGCACTGCCCGTGGAGCAGCCGCGCGTGCGAGGCGGCCGCGGGGGCGGGCAACTACGGGCTGCTGCAGTGGCTGCGCCACCACGGCTGCCGGTGGGACGTGTGGACGTGCGCCGCGGCCGCACGCGGGGGCCACCTCGACGTGCTGCAGTACGCGCGGCAGCGCGGCTGCCCCTGGGACGAGGGCACCGCCACGGCGGCCGCGGGCGGCGGGCACATGGCGCTGCTCATGTGGGCCAAGCAGCACGGGGCGCCCTGGGACGAGGGCACCTGCGCGGCGGCGGCGCGCGGCGGGCACCTCGAGATCCTCATGTGGGCGCGTTCGCAGGTGGGAAAGCAGCCCCCCCCCCCCCCCCCCCCTCCTCTCCCCACCCCTCCTCCAAGATTCTTTGCTGCGGCCCCCAGCAGCGCCTCCTGTGTCTTATGATGGCCATGCATCCTCTGTGCCTACGGGTACCAGGCGCCCTTACTATAACACTTGCGCATATGTGGCACAGAATTGAACGGCGCTGCCTGACCGTGTTTTGCCACCCTTCCAGCGTTTTCACCTATTTCTACTCTATTTAGGTATTACTCTACTCAGTTCTTATATTTGCTGGGGGGTTCCATTGTATTATACTGTCTGGACGTGATAGACAGCACTGTATAATCCTTCATGTCTGCCATATCCTCACCAAATGTGACAAGTTATCCTTACCGGTATGTACAAGCGTTTAGTTACACCGTACAAGGATTATCTGACACGTAAAAAGTATAACGCATAATGCTGCCAGCATGATTAGCGTTCTCTTATCGTTAATCATTCACATATCGCTAGCGTATTTCAAACGATGCACGCATACTTTTTCCTGAATAAACGGGCGATACAAACTCAAACAATGTATTTCGTGCTATCCGAAATCGATTCGCAACATGACTAAAATCTACCTGTCTGATGTCGTTCAAGAAAAAGGCAAAATATACCAGGACATTGTCTGTTCTATTCAAGTTCAAATTGCCAAACTTCTATCCTAATGGACTGTTGAGTTAAGCCTCAAACTGGGCTTGCATGCAAGCGATACGAACATTTGCTATACTTCCGCTGATAGTTTCGTCGACATCTGACCTCTGGACAGGTTGGGTCTGGACACTTATTGACGAGACAGTATTACCGCGCCGGTATCCATATGCATTTATCGCATGAGCACTGCGCACAGCCCTCGCCGCGACATGGCGGCGCATTGATGTCCTGGATGGCTTATTTGGTATGCGCGTCCACCGTTGGCTTTACTTTCACGGACTGAAATCTGCGCTGCAGCGGACTGGATGGCGCCCCGGCATGCACCTCCGGCACATTGCTGGAGCCCCAGCCCCGGTCTTTGGCGCCAGTTCGACTGTTTTTTTTCCCTGACGGCTGGGGTGTGTCGGGAGCCGAAACTGCGTGGTAGACGGCGGAGGGGAAGAGAGGGGGAGAATCCATGTCGACACTACGGTTGCAGTAGAAAAATGAATATAAATGAGGCCACAAGAGCGCACAGAGGTGCCATAGTATTATGACATCTTACCGCATCTGGTCTGTCCCGGATTTTTCGTGGACGGGTGTAATCGTATGGCATGATACGAGTAGAGATGAAGCAGTCCCTGGTGACGTCGGGGACCACATCGCCGAAGGATGTACTTCGTAACTCCTGCTTATTTAATTGCCGACATGGTGCCCCCCCCTTTTTCCTGTCGCCGCTTTCTTGGTTGGAGGGGGCGTTCGTTTCCGCTGACTCTCTCCCCTCACCGCTGCCCCGCGTTGCCCCGACAGGGCTGCCCCTGGGACAGCTGGACGTGCGACCGCGCGGCGGAGGCGGGCCGCCTGGCGGTGCTCCGCTGGGTGCGGCAGCAGGGCTGCCCGTGGGACACGCGCACCATCGCGGTCGCGGCGCGCGCGGGGCAGCTGGCGGCGCTGGCGTGGATGTGGGCGGAGGGCTGCCCGCTGGACGAGGGCGCGCCCGCGGCGGCCGCCGCCGCCGGGCAGCTGCCCGCGCTCAAGTGGCTCGCCGGCGTCGGCTGCCCGTGGGACTCCGCCACGTACGCCGCCGCGCGGCGCCGCGGCTGCGCGGAGCTGCTGGCCTGGCTGCGGGACGCCGGGTGCCCGCAGGATGCTTCCGGTGCTGAGCCCTACCCGGACAACCCGCGCCTGTGACGTCCGCCGAGAGCCAAGCGCGGACGCCAGCTATATCTTCCACTGTATCCGCTGGTGCCGCGGCCGCACCAATGTGGACACGGCCGTCAACCATCCGACGATCAAAGCTGCATTTTGGGTTGAGCCCCTAGAAAATGTAGGTCGAACCTAAGGTTAGCTAGGCCATTAGGTTTTAAACCCTAATTTAAAAGTCACTGCATGCAGAATGGTTCTCGCTCTCTTTGAACTGAACTATGCTGCCAAGGCGGGGCACGCCCTGGAGAAAAACTGCTGTGCGCGTTTGCATCCAGCCTTACTCTGCATCCGTTTATTCATCACGGATCGGCCAAAGAACATCTGCAGAAGTACCAGTCGCTATAGCTGAACAACTATTCGCTACAGCGCGCCGTGCTTGAGAACTGGACAAACAATTTATGATGTGATGATATCACCGTAACCCTCACTCGAAAACATCGAGATTTAGCCTATTCCGCTGGGATCGGACAATAATCGGCCAAGCTCTGAGAAGAAAATATTACAACTCGTCGGAACAGCCTCCCCAGCTCGTCAAGAAGTGATCAAGCGGTCACATGCATTATGCAAGGAACTCGCGTGAGGTCGCCTCACAACGTACACGGAATCGACGCCATCTTATGAAAATGATCGTTGGCTACCAACTGTGTGTGTATGATGTGAGCGGGGTTTATAACGCTGTCCATCAGGGCTCAGAATATGAAACGTGCAACTCAATTGCTGCGGGCCTGCCTGGTGATCGAAAGAATAAAAGGCCGGATGATGCCGCATCTTGGCAGCCGGTGCAACCTGCGTGTCATTTACCGGTGTGTACCTTTTGTGGCGAAGTATACGCGGCGGTTGGTTGAGCGCCGCGCGTCGTGATGATGGCATGTTTCGTAGTGGCCTGGGGGCCAGGGCCACACCAGTTGGGGGCCACAACTGCAGAGATGATGGATGAGGCAACAGGAGCTAAAGACCAAGGATTATTAGAAAAAAGATATAGTTACATTGATTAGTTACAAACAGTAGTAATTGGTAATTGGCTCCGTGAGGGGACCCAACGGCCCGCAGACCCGGGGCTGGCCCCCGGGCTGGCTAGAAACGTGGTGGGGAAAAAACCCGGGGCTGTTCCTCACAACCGCCAGTATTTTCAGCATCTCCCGCCCACCCGCTCCGGGGAGTGCAGCGGCGTCTTCTCAGACACCACTGTTACTCAGCGGCAGGACTTCCCCTACACACCCCTGTAAGCGCACCCCCTGTGAGGTTATCACAAATTGCCTCATGATCTCTTCAGAAAGATGCTAGCATGCGGCAGCGGGCGTCCCATGTGGTAAAGGACGCCCGCGTTGGTTTGCGGCAGCAATCTTTAGCCTATTGGCCGATGCAAGCCGTTTTGCCAATCGAAACAATCCGCCACTGCTCCATCTTATAAGTCACGAGCATCATAAAATTGGCAGCAACGGCTCCTGCCCGTACGAGGCAAAGTCGCAGGGACAAGAAATTACGTCAAGTTTCTCATATGTTGTGCGGTCATCGTCGTACTGAGACATCCGACTAAGACCCACAACCACGCACGAACATGGGAGCGGCGGATCATACCCAAACGACTCGTTTGAATGTTATTTTGATGACATCATAATACATGATTATCCAGCGAAGCGTCGATTTTTCGGGGATGAGCTTTATTGCCGTACGGGTACCCGTATAGTGCAGCGGATCGGGCCTATAGGTGCATGACTTAAGCGCTTATCTACTGGAATGTACTACTAAGTACTATAATCCACCCGCCCACCCGCCCACCCACGGTCCTTAATTACACAGCCGTCCGATTACGATATCACGGTTGGGAGGCTATGAGTACTGGTACTCGCTACTCGCTGCTGGTAATGGAAAAAAACTCTGGTACTTCAAAGCGCTGGCAATGCGAACGCTCGCTGCTGGTAAAAGTAAAGTAAAGTTCGCCCTGGGACATCGGCCGAAGCCGCCCCAGCACTTGACCTCGTGCGCCAACTGCAGTCGTAGGTCTGGCATAGTCAGTAGACCATTGCCTCATTGGCATAGCTCGCTGCTTGTAGCGACTACTTCAAATCGCTGGCAATGCAATTGATGGAATTGTAGGCCAGTGATATAGAACCCGTTCTCTTACAATTTTCTGAAAAATCGACGCATCGCTGATTCAACTGTCAAGTTACTTCATACATACATTAAGCTACCATAACACAGCTACATGCAAGATGTTTGCATGCTTTCTTGGTTTGGCTTAGATTGGGTCGTTAATCGGCCGTATTCGTATGCCAGGGGTGCGTGGTATGTGGAACCTGCACACCCAGAGGGGCGCACAAGAAGCCACCATCTAGCAAGCGGCCGTACCTTCGCATATGTCTTTATGGTATTCCCATCCGCAATAGCGACTGCGGGTAATGTAGCCGGTGGGCTAGCAAAAGGATTGGGCAATCCATCTCATTTCTTCCGAGAGAGCCCATTGGGGTCCGGCACAAAGGCAGGAGGGCGCCGCTTGCGAGATTGCCTTCAGCACGCAGTAAGTGCGCCACTTACAGTTCGCTGCCAATAGCGCGACCGGCCAACGGAGTATGAGCTATCTACCTCTTGCTGCGTGCGCGGCGGCGTGGGGTACTGTCGGCCTATCTCACACTCATGCGCGGGGGCGCTTCGCCTTGCTCCTTCCTCCTTGCTCCATGTCTTTGGCCTGGCTGAGAAAATGTTTTGCCTGGGTGCCGAGGACAACACGCACGGAAGGAGGGGGGTTAGGGGATGGAGTGGGGGGGTCAACAAGTGAGGTGTGTGTGTGTGGGGGGGTCATGCCATGGATGGTTGGCACTGGTAGAAAGGGAGGGAAACCCCCGGGGCGGGGGGGGGGGAAGGGGGGGGGAGGTAGAGCGCCACGATGCCGGGCGGGAAGGCGGTTAGGGTGGTGGCTGACCTGCTGAATGCGCTCCGCAGCTTCCGGGGCATGCTTCTCAAGCAGCTTTGCGTAGGTTTCGATGGCCTGCGCCACAGGGAGGCAGACCCGGAACTTCAATTTTCGGGGTGTCTTTACATTTAGTGGGCGGGGGGGGGGGGGGGGGGGTTAGTGGGCGCCTCCATGGCAGACAAGGAGCAGACAGGTGGAGCCACCGGGTGCCGCACCTCACTGAACGGCACCCGCCGCGAGCGCATGAAGATGTCCCACATCGAGTTGGCGAGCGCGAGCTTGTCCGGCAGGGAGTGGGGGCTCAGGATGGGAGACAGCCTGGCGGGTGGTGGTGGTGGTGGTGGTGGTGGGGGATGCCGAGAAGGGGGGAGGGGGGGGGGGGGATCAGTCACTCAGCGCACACCTGCAGGGCCACCCTCATCAGTGCAAGCAATTTTTCATCCCCCCCCCCCCCCCCCCCCCCCTTCCCACACACACATATATGTATGTGTATGTATGACTTGTTTTTAATATACGTATAAATATGTCACTGTATATTTACGTCATATACACTATATATAGTACACATGTCACGCACATACCGTAACCACGCCTTCCATTCGTTATACGATAATGTTTTCTACCCTCGCAAAGATATAAAAGGTACATTGATCTGGAAGTTCAGCACGACATACCCCTGAATTTCACAGCGGCAAAACAATTCAGTTTATGGACTCATGAGCCCGATCAAACGGTGCTGGTATTTATGGGTGGTGTCTCGGGGGCGGCACCGCGGTGTGTACAAGCTTTCCGGCGCTGGGGCGCAGAGCGCCTCGGGAGGTCACCTGGACGCTTTGGTCAGCGCGATGCTTGAGGTCTCCAATGGCAGGACGGCGTTGCTCTCCTCCAGGTGGCGGCACAGCTGCATACAAGGCCGGGGGGGGGGGGGGGGGCACCAGGTGAGGCACAACGTGGCGAGACAACGCCGGATCACGCAAGGCAACGGTGACTTTGTCCAACATCGCACACACAGCGATGCATCGCCTTGTGACATCACGCACACGGATGTGGGTAGGGAATGAGCTGCTGATTACTACCTTGAGCGGTGCGGCGAGCACGCTGACATCCGGCGGCGCGCGGTCAAAGCCGTGCTTGGTCAGAAAGGCGGCCGCATCCACTACCTGCGAGATTTGGAAGGGGGGGGGGGATGAGAGGCAACAGCTCTGTCCCCTTCCCCTCCACCCCACACACGCACCGCCATCTATTCCAACCATTCCCACGCCGATTAAGCCATGTGAGGGAAACGAGCAGGAGACGGAATGGCGTGTGTATATGTGTGTTGGGGGCATGGGAGGGGGGAGGGGTGGGTGGGTGTGTTAGGTGATACTGTTGTTCGTTTTGTGTCTGGCTTTGTGTCTGGCTTCGTGTCGTTTTCTTGGATTCAACAACGGTCGAGGTTTGCTGTATGTTATTGTCTCTTGACTCCTTGGAGTCGAAGAAAGAACTGTGCTTCCCTCACAATAACTCAGAATGCAACACGAACTGAGGATCTCAGACTCGGTGGCTCAAAACGGTTCATCATGCTTTTGGGGGCCCGCGCGTGGATCCAATTTCATGGAACAGGTAGACATACTTGTGCCTGTATGCACTGGTATAGATTGACAAGGAAGGACACAGCGGTTCCCGGGGGCAGGAAATCCTGAAGACCGTGTGGGCGTGAGCATAATCCAGTATGAATCGAGCTCGGGGGGGGGGGGGGGGGGGGCTAATCGTCGATTAAAACTAGAACACAAAATATACGACGTCATATCCACGTGATTGTGACGAAGACCAGTAGTATGTTACGCTGACCCGCCGACAATATGACTGTATTCACGACGTATTGAAATATTGATGAATCTGATACTATTATAAATCGTCTGATGCTCGTTGTGCTCACAGTGACCAGACATCGCTAAGTGCTACGGTACTGTTGCCGCTAGCAAGCCCGGGGAACCGCTGTGGAGGCCAACCCGGGAAGGGGGGGGGAGAGCACATCTCCCTACCTCCTCCAGCACTTCTGTCGGCACAAACACCGGGTTCTCCAGCATCTGCTCCGTCAGGCGGTCCACCTCCGCCCAGGCTTGCAGGTTCACTGTCCCCTGCGCGAGCAACGCGTGTCACGTTTGTAAAAGAGTGCTTCCGGCAGGAAAGTGGGACGAGTCGAGTCGGTGTACAGCGCCGCGTGCACCTCAGAGCCCGGTTTGGATCCGGGTTTGCGTGCGGATGACACCTCAAAAATCTAGTCGGTGCGGCGGGGAAGAGTGGGGGAAAAGTTATGCATTAAATCAATCAGTTTTATCTACAATTGTGGCCCCTGCGGGCGACTACGGTCTTTCTCTAATCAAACTGCTCCATCCTATACTCATCATTTCTATAATTCCATTGTTTTGAACCCTTTCACGATCGAATTGCATTTATAAATGGAGAGTTACCTATATCACTAGATTGGACTGTATTTTGTAATCAGAATGAATAATTTCGATAGTTTTTCCTGTCTCAGAACCATTATAGACTCCATGAACTGTTTCGAATGAATTCATGGTTTGGTCAAATTCGTTGAATTAAATTTCTATGCCCTATCCTAATATTCAATTATATATCTTTTAAATAAGATACAAACATCCAACCGATAAGCATCTCCAATAAGTAGACTACATATCTTGTTCAATTATATGTATTCTAAAACAAGATACATAACACCCAATAACTATTTTCAATCATAATTTACATAATAGACCTACTCTATGTGGCCCTGCGAGGCACCCGGTCAGCCGCACCGGGGCGCACCGGCACCCAGGCAGGTAGAGGGCGCCGGGGGAATATGGGGGGGGGGGGGGGGGGGGGGGAGGGGCAAAAGGGAGGGCGTTGCCGCACCTCCATGACGCGCTTGCGGGCTGCCAGGTGGTCCCTGAAGGAGACAAACCTGCGCACGACAGGGGTCCTTCCCGCGCCCCGCGCTTCCTCTCCGGCGGACTCCCCTCCTTCGCGATCGCCTTCCTCCGCCTCGGACGTCGGGGGCCGGGTGTGCGTCCCCAGCAGCTCTGCATGTTCCGAGAGGCCACAGGGAGGGTGAGTTGCGGACGTGTCAGGCCGAAGGATCCGTGAGATTGTGCAAGCGCCACAGCCGCTGCAGGTTGTGGCGTTTTTTTCCATGACATTTCTCGAGCCTCGACGTGTCAAATGATCCCGGTCCGGAAATATGCGCCGATCAAATCAGCACAGATAAGCGTACACTGACCTCCCCCGACATTGAAGTTTCCTAGGCGCGGGGCAGAACTTTGACTTTTATAGTGTGACGCCGCTCTGAAACCCTAAACCAAAACCCTTGCCATAAAACCCTAAACCTGGATTCGCTTTGCAAAGCATGTCAACCGGGGCGTTGTCCTGGGCGCTGTGACACGATCCATCGTGCCGCAGCCAATGCGGCGCTTTTCCGGCCACTGTGCAGCGCTCGTCGGAACTTGCACAGCGGATGGTGGGAGAAGAGTGTTAGCACCGCCTACAAATCATCAGCTGGCAATCATTTGCAGGTCGGCGCAATGGCACATCACAGCAAGGTCTTGACAAGGCCAGTGTCCCTGCCAGGGGATCAATCAATTCGAGGCTTTCATTCCCTTAGGGGTTTGCTTTTGTGCCCTGATGGACGCGTTTGACTTTGGGGTTTTTCCCAGGGTCTGATGTCGAGGGTTGGAGGCGCTTGACACCGGTGATCTACCACAGCCTGCGTTGGCTAAAAGCAGCCCTTGGCATCCACCATGATCAATGCATTGAGAGCAAGAAAGCAGGGAGGGGGGGCGGGGAATGGGCAGGTGGTTGACGACTCACCGTCGTCGCTTCGGGGGGGGGGGTAGGGGGGGCTTTAAAGGTGGGTGGGGTGGGGGGGGGGGGGGGGGGGGGGCACCTGCTCGGAAGTAGCCGCGGGCCTCCAGGAGGTGCGACCGGATCTGCACCGCCAGGATGCTGATGTTGCCGCGGATGTCTTCCTCCAGCCGCCCCGCCAGCGCCTGCACCTGATCGTGCATGCTGCGGGCCGGCGGCGCACTCGCCTCAGCCCCTCTCCCTTCTTGTCTACCCTTACCCCCCTCTTCACAATGAGCGCCGTCAATCAAAGTAAAACTTCATTATTATTCACTGAATGCAATCAGAAAAGCACACCATACCTTGTACATATTTCAAATATCGGTACATGTATATAGGTTGCATGTATGTATGTGGTCGCTAGAAAGACAGATGAGAAACAGACATAGTGGGGCTCTTTAATGTAGGTGCATAGTAGACAGACACAACATATGCAGGGAGGTGTGCCGGCGGATGAGCGCAACGTGGCCATTATAGGCCAAACCCCAATAGGGTCAGAGGATGATGATGCCGTATGTATATTACGCACATACGCAGTACGTGTTGGGAACTTGAGAGGGGGGGGGGGGGGGGCATATAGCGGACTTAGGCCTCATTGCGATGCGAGCAACACAGCAGGCAGGAAGTCTACAACGGGTGCGGCCACGGTAATACGAACACTGTGAATCAGAATCTGCCTGTCAGAGGTCAAATGCCTGTCATAGGTTAAGATGCCTGTCAGAGGTCAAATGACTGCAAAACTATAGCGGAAATATAGCGAATGTTCTTATAGGCTGCATCCAAGCCCGATTTGAGGCTTACAATAAGGGGTCATGTAGGTGCGCGGACACCTGTACAACTGTGTGATTGAACGATGAGGCGCATTCAACACGGGTAGGTATAAAACATTCAGGCGGAGTGGTGTAGTCCCACAGAGGGCCGAAGAAAACATCTCCATTCTCATACCTCGGGCAGAATGAGCTGGCGTCATGGTGCGCGGGAGGGGGATGGGGGAGGGGGATGCGGGGGCTTGGTCGCACCCCGCTTCGCAGTATACACTCATGAGGGTCTTGCTCAGCAGCACGCTCCCCTTTTGGTGGTCGCTGGCCTGCTCCCGTGTTGCGCTGTCACCCAGCACCGGCAGCCGCGCCATGCCGCTCTGGCACGGAGCGCAACGACGAGGGGCGTGCGGATCAGTCAGGACAGCATGGTGAAGCGGGCGGGGGCAAAGGGCCAGCCTGCACCAGGGATCACAGTGGGTGGGTGTGAAGGGGGGGGGGGGGGGGAGGCAAGCAGGCTCCGCCACCTCGTAGACTTCAAGCGCGTCTTGCACGAGCTCCTCCATGCCAGAGGCCTCCATCCCCCACTTTCTGGTCTTGCCATACTTGCTCCACATCTTCTTCGTGTTTTTCGCCAGTGCCTGGGCCGCACGTCGGGCAGCATCGCACGCGAGCAGGCGCGTCAGGACCAGCGGTCAACCCAGAGTAGGCTAACTGCAGGCCAGGGCTCCATCTCAAACTCAAGTGGCACCACGGCTTTGGGTATGAAATAATTACTTCAACCTTCTGCATTTTACACTTCTGATTTCCCTGGAGGTGTCTACCGCCCCCAAAGCTGGATGCTCACTTTTCTACACTATGCTTCTTGTATGTGTGATACCGATAGTACGACAAAACTAGATAGTACGGTGCGGCCTGCAGGTGGTACGGTCGCTCCTTGTGGTAAAGTACTCCAGCCATGCCAGTCCAACAATAACATATAATAAACCATACATAGTTCCGACATATTATATAAGCCCATGGTGAAAGGGGGGGTGGTCACCTCCAGGATCAGCGTGTCGGTGTAGTACGTCATCTCGTAGGTCTCCTTCATTTCGTTGGCCTGGAGGGAAGAGGGGAAGGCGGTATGGAGGGACGGGGGCAATAAGAATGCAGGGACGGGGGTGCAACCCCGGGGTGAGAGAGCAGCACGGGGAAGGAGGCAGAGAGGGAGTGGGGGTTGGGGGTTGAGGTTGCGCTTACGTAGGCCATGGCGGAGCGGGCCTTCCCGCCCTGCGCGCACGCGCGGATGACCGTGTGGAAGTCGTCCCGGGATGGCGTGAACCCTGGCGGAACAAACACCGCATTGCACCCCATCATGCCGAGAAAGTCCGACGGGTGGGAGAGGGAGGCCGGCGGGGCGGAGCGTCAAGGATGCGCCGCTTAACTAATTCGGGCAAGTGTTGCACTCACGCACATGGTGAGGCTTTGTGCCCATGCGCCATTTGATGATGGTGGTGGCATCGAGCGCCCGGGCCACCTCAACTTCACAACCACCACGAACGCCGAGACTACAAAGGACGTATTGCGGTGATGACGCTGCGAATGCAAGTGGAACACACAGGCAAGGAAGTTTGCTTTCATGGCATTGTGCACATGCGCCACTGATACATGATGATATGTGACATCCTGGTCACAGGCTGCCCCACGCCACCTCCATGAACGAAAGCTGGCAGATTTACAGGGGCGCATTGCGCCGAGATCCATGACTGCACAAAGAACCGGTGGCACAGAAAGCCGAGGAATTCGTTTTTTGTGGTGTTGTGTATGTTTGCCACCAAGATGTCATCCCGACAACACTACGGCCACGTCATCACGACCACACCATCACCATCACCATTTATAAAAGAAAGGAGCCGCGCTGAGTTTGATGACCGAATAGGGACAATGAAATGCACAAGGGATTGAGCATGGATCAAGCGTTATTTTGTGGAATTGTGTACGTGACAGGATTGTCAAACCCCCCCCCCCCCCCCCCCCCCCCAACATACACACTTACCACAGCCACCTGCAGAGCATGCGAGGATCCAGAGGCCAGCAGGGGGCTTCTTTTACGGCCTATGCGGGCGATAGCAGCTCGAATTTGTTGTTGCATGGGAAGTTGCTTGTAATCGGCCCGGGGGACACTTATAATTAGACAGACATTAAATAAACCAAAGATGATACAGGTCACCTACACATCAAAATCAGGAGAAACACACATTACGTGTGCTGATGCACCACAATAATCCACAACACAGGCATCCAATCAGCCTTGCATGCTACCTATGAAAACATTTGCCATGTGATAGTTCCACAATCGCTTGGTCTATACCTGACCTCTGACAGTTTGGGCAGGCTGTTCTTCACCATGCTGTTATCAGTGCATCGGTACCCCGAAGTCGGACAGGCCACCAGCACAACTCTTTAGAACCAACACGCAGGAGCGTTGCACCCAGAAAATCAAGGCCCCCTCCTCCTCCCCCCCCCGGGGCCCGCCCAACCTCTGCCTTGCCCCCCCCCCCCCCCCCCCGCCCCTCGGGCCCCCCCTAGACATGAAGCTCCGCCCGGTGGAAGGTGCCCCTGCGGCAGCGCGCCACCGCACCTCGGTCCTTCAGCTGCTGGAACGCCGCCTGCGCGTCTGCGTACAGACCGGCCTGGGCGTAGGCGCCGATCAGGATGCGGAAGTGCACCGGCTGCGGGGCGGTCATGCGGGTTGGGTTGGGGGGTCGGCGGAAGGGTGGAAGGGGGGGGGGGTTTGAGGAGAGGCAGCAGCAGCAGCGCTCAGCCGGCAGGAGCAGAGAGCAGCAAGGCGCAGGGCCAGGGTCGGGGCAGGCGCCTGGGGCGATGCCACAGCGCGCACCTGAGGCTGCAGCCCCATGCGGCGGTGCTGATCGAAGTAGAACAGGCAATCCTGGGAGGGGACGCGGAACAGGCGGGGCGGGTGGGGGCTGTGAGCATGGACTATAGGAATGCAGCAACACACGCTACCCTCAACGGAGGACAGCTGCAGGGGGTCATGTCTTGGAAATGAGGGACGGAGGCGGGGGGGGGGGGGGGGGGGGGACCTGGATGCGGTTGCAGGAGCGCGCCAGGGTCATGCCAAATGCCAGGAAGCTCTGAGGATACGTCCACAGCAGGAGGGTGAGACTAAAGGGAGAAGTCTGGCGCAGGTTGGGGAGTACGCAAGGGGGAGGGGGGCATAATGGAGGAGACTGGTACAGTTTGTTTGCTTTGGTGGGGGGGGGGGGGGGGGGGGGGAGAAGGTGGGGACTCTGTGTGTGTGTGTGTGTGTGTTGGGGGGAGGGGGGCTGAGGTGGGTGTGCACCACGTCGGGGATGATGCCGTAGAGACACATCTCGTTGTACAGGTCCATGCCTTGGCGAGAGCTGCAGGGAAGAGGGGGAAGCGCGGTGAAGGGTGGTTGGGGTGGGAGGGGCGGAGGGTCAGTGCCTGGCTTGAGATGCTGCTGGGCTGCCGGTGAATTTGTGCATGTGCATGTGCCTTTGTTTGCATGTGTGAGATGGTTAGGGTATCTTCATGGCGTATCTTCATGGCGGGGTGGCGACCGATGGAGGGTAGGGGGCGCAAGCTGTGCACAGCTGCTGAGCACTTACAATTTGCGCTTCATCAGGTCCTTCATCACTAGTTTGTACTCTGGCAGCCTAGCCTGCAGCGCCACGCGGTGCATCTGCGGGGCGCGGAAGGGGAGGGGGGCGGGCCAGAGCGAGACGTGTGAGGCTGTGAGTAGATATGACATGCATGCTGCCATGCGCGCATGCAGAGCAGGTGCTGCCAGAGGCTGGCCTCCCTACAGTGCCTGAAGCATGCTGGCCACTCTCCTGGCTAGCCCCCCCCCCCCCCCCCCC
This sequence comes from Tetraselmis striata, assembly GCA_006384855.1. NCBI lineage: Eukaryota > Viridiplantae > Chlorophyta > Chlorodendrophyceae > Chlorodendrales > Chlorodendraceae > Tetraselmis > Tetraselmis striata. The sequence goes on along the minus strand of VCJN01002242.1, from coordinate 105,208 downwards.
CCCCACTCCCGCCTCTCCCTTGTCTCTTCGCTGGTGCCGGGGTCGCAGAGGGCCGAGAGGGCTTCGGCGTGATGGGCGATGGCATGCGCAGGCGCAACTGCCATGGATCCATGATCCATGCGGCTGGCCATCCTTCCATCTGCCACTGAGCTCCGTGACACCCAACTAACGCCTCCACGATCCATCCATCCATTCCCTGCCTCCATGAGATTCAACTCCCACCTCCGAGATTCACTCGTCCATTCACAGAACTCTGTACCCATCCCCTGTGGACAAGCCCCCCCCCCCCCTCCCCCCCCCCCCCCCCCCCCGCGCCCCCTCGGCCCCTTTCCCTGCTATGCACGCCTGACAGCATCCTCAATCGTTTGTGTCTGAGGGCATGGCATTCAGCCCTCTGTCGCTGTGGGGCTGAACGTGACGGGGCAGACTGCGCACTGGGAAAAGCACGTGCAGTGCCCCTGGAGGAGCCGCCCACCTCGCTGGGCCGTGGTCCCCTGGCCTCATCGCCGCCTCCCCTCGCATACTCGCTGCCCGCGTCGGCGGCCGGCTCACTCCTCCCCCGCTCCGCCGCTGCCGCCGCCATCGAGCGCAACGCGCGGCCCAGCACCGGTACTGCTCTCCCCAGCCCCACTACCGCCTCGCCGCCGCGCGCCCATGACGCCCCCGCCGGCTGCCTGCATGCCGCTCCGGCCACCAAGGCACGCAGGAAGCGGACCCCGGACATGGCGATGCCACACCGAAGCCTGCAGGTGGAGCTGTGCTGGCTACTGATAGCAGCGGCCGAGGGGCTGATCGCGGGACACTGGTGCCCATCACAACCACCCGTCGTCAGCATCATATCGACGCGCCGTCGTCGCCGTCGTCATCTGGTACGTCCCTGCTGGCCTCATCGTCTCATCAGCAACATCGTACAACATCATGAAAAAAAAAATCATGCAAGTCGCCAGCCTGTTCGATATCGCGACTCGTCGCCAAGCGGCAGGTCTACCCACGTACGCGGGTTTTATATATTGACTTCAGGAAGGCATATGACACAGTACCTCATGAGCTTTTATTCCTAAAACTACAAGCCATAGGAATTACCGGTCATATGCTTACCTTCATTAAAACTTTATACAGGGATAGTATGGTACGGGTCAAGACAGGGGTGGCCCCGGGAACACTATCAGACCCCATACCCATAGAGCGTGGCCTCCGACAGGGATGCCCCGCTTCCCCCATCCTGTTTAACATATTTATTAACGATATATTCGATGGGGTAGAACATCTAGGGTGTGATGTACCAGGGTGCACCGACACATTAGCGGCAAGGCAACCACTAAGGGTGCCAGGCCAGTTATACGCGGACGACGCTGTTGGTATCACAGGCTCGTTCGATAACCTGCATGCCATGTTTGCCCACTTCTCGCAGTGGGCAAAGGACCATTTTATGGGGTTTGGGGTACTTAAGTGTGGGGTGATAGCATTAGGCCGATATTCCGACGAGACCGCGTTACGCGAACAAGCTGCCCGATGGCAGCTTGGAGGGGAACGGGTACCAGTTGTAAATGAATATAGGTATTTGGGTACGGTCATTAAGTCGGATCTAGGTATGCAACACATAGTAGACGACCGGGTTAAGAAGGGTAAACGCGCTATTGAGGCGCTCGATTCGGTATTAGTCGGTGGACGGAACATAATTCCTATTAATGTGCGTGTGTCTGTCTTTAAAACCTGTGTACTGCCGGTTTTAACTTACGGGTGTGAAGTATGGGGCATGGATAGAACTAGTGGCGCAAATAAATTACAAACCGTACTCAATCAGTGCTTGCGGTGCCTCATTGGGGTGGGTAAAAACTCCCCTGGGGTTGCCACTGCACCGATGATGCGGGAATTGGGTATTGCGCCCATAGAGGCTATGGCCGCTGCGGCACGGGCTCGGGCGTTCCTTAAAGCATCCGACTTGAATACATGTATAACCCATTTAGTAGCTCAGCCAAGTCGGGCGCGCCCTAACATGTGGACGTCGGGGACTGTGCGGTGGTTAGATCGACTAGCTAGGGCGAACGTAGGGCTAGGTGAGGGGGCGCACCTTCCACTTGAGTGGAGGTCACTAGCCGCGCGCGATGCCGCTAAACTAGTAAAGGCATCGGTGTGGGCGCGTTACGAATCGCCGGCATCGTTAGCACGCAATAAAACCTGGAGTATATATGTCCAGGCGTCTTATGCGTCAAACCCCTTGCCACAGTACGGTGTGGGTGTTCCCGCGGGGGTTGTGGCCGGGCTGCACATCATGATACAATTGCGCACCCGAGTATTTCCCACTGCCCGCCGATTGGCCCGGATTCATGCCATGCCTGAGCGGTTCCTTGAACACTGCCCTGCATGTGGCGGAGGTGAATCTGAGACTATCGAACATATGTTGGTGGAGTGCCCGCGGTGGGGGCATCACCGTCATAATTTTGGGTTGTTAGTTCCGGAGTTCAGGGATTTTATTAGTAGTCTGGTTATTGCGTCAACACCTGAGGACTTAACTGCCTTTATTTTGGGCGGGGTCCCCCTTCCCTTTACGGCGCCCTGGATTTTACTGGGAATGGGAAATTTTTCCAGCTATGGCGTCGGGCCCTCCCTCACATTGCCTTCTTTGTTGCACATGTATCGCACTCCCGAAATGCTTTGCTCCGCGAGTTGGGGCTTGCCCAAACCCGCATTACTCGAATGGGCCGACGCCCAAACGGGTAGGGCGGACCTTTCGTGGTCAGTGCCGGGTATTTTCGATCATGGCAGTGTTTTAGACGGTGATCCAACAGTGTTGGAAATTCCGTCACTGACCTTCAATTTGTCTTGCAGATTGCTTCGGCACTTCGCTTGATGACTATAACGGAGCGTCGCCTACCCAGGGCTTTCCGTAACTGGATTGCTGCCAAAACGGCCGTCGTAGAGACGCTGGAAGGGTTTCACTGGTGCCAGTCCTGTCCCGGGGGCGGGAAAAAAAAACATCGTACAGGTACTGGTTGTTTTTTCCGTCCCCAGGTACTGGTACCCAGGCAGCGGAGGCGGCGCGCAGAAACGAGATGCAGCACATAAATATCAACCCCCTCTTTAGGACGAAAACTCGGACGATATAAGTTTTTTAATAATCATTCCACTTTACCCTGTCCGACTTCGACCATATAGAGCAGCCCACAGAAGTCTTTGCATGTTTTTATGGGTATGATTTGGGTTTGGTCGCCTCTAGTCGGTAAACCCACGCACAGTCTACGCCGTTGCAGCCATTGCGAGAATAACCATAAAACAGCGTGCACATGGTGTGCTAGGGCCAATGCGACGTTGCGCGTGGCGCGCGCGTCGCATGTTATGCGGCACTACCAGTGTAACAAGTGCTGCACGGCCGGGCTGTGAACGGTTTGAGCGCACGGCACGCCGACATTGGGACATAAAGAGCCGTGTTTTTCTCCCATGGTCGCCGAGATACAAGTCTTGGCCACCGACCCTATGCCGCGCGGCGCATGATTTGGAGTCTATGGTCAGCTAGCGGGCTACATGTGACATTCCAAACTGGCCGTTCGCCCTGCAAGAAGCAGTAATATTACAATCACGTTTTAATTCATAACATTTCGGCGTTTTATCAGATTGGGCTGCAAATTAGTGCAATGCTAAGCCCGTGACCTGCGCTTTCCAACTAAATTGGGAATTTTCAGCCCAATCTGATGAAACGCAGAAATGTGATGGCCTGTCAAAGTCATCCCCTCTTATGTTTCCCAGCCAGCCCACTCACTGTGGATGGAGGCGCATTATGGGGGCATGTAATGTGCCCTCCCACGCAAGCTCCCAGGCGCGAGGACCCCTTTGATAGGTCTCCACGTCGCGTGGACCCCGTCATCATTTTGGCTTTTCCCTTTGGATGATGGGTGACATGTGTGACAACATGCGCGCAGACATGTAGGTGCAGCACTGGCGACATTGTTGCCAAGGGGGCCAGCCCGCGCTTAGCCTACGGTGCGGGCGGTACAACCATGCACCTATGGAATCGAAGGCACTTTATGTGTGCTACTTTCACCCACCGAGGCGCGGCCAACGGCGCTTCTCTTGCAGCTTGAAAAATTGTGGGATGATTGGCCCCATCACGACGACGGCGGGGTTTTTGGCACACTCTCATGGAAATACCATGCATTGCATCGGCAGCGTGCATGGATTGGGCTCAATCTCGGTGGTCTCACAGCGCATGCATACGTCCACCCACCACCGGCAGCGCGCGGGCATATGCGAAGGATGGTAGCTACGCCGCCAACAAGTTGCTCCCTATTCATTGCCCGTTTTTTTCTGTGGTTTTATTAGCCATGTGCCAAGCAATGCCATTGCCGAAGAACGATTCTAAAAGTGCGATAACCGGGGGAAACGGCTGCCTCCTTGGTGTAGGAGGCTTGCATACACTTGATTACAAGGCTTCATGGCCCCGTGGCCCCATGGCTTGGGTACCGAGGCGAGGATACGCGCGGATTTCTATGTGCAAAGACTTATGTGGACTGGTGTATATGACCGTTCCGAGTGTCCAGGCAGGTACGTGTTACTACCGGGCGGGAGTCTGGCCCTTTCCCATACCAGGTAATCCTTCCGGGTTACCGGGGGGCATTTAGACGGCGAACGAAGGTTCGACGAAACTAAATAATGACAGCCACTCGTTCTGTACCAGTACATGTACGCGTTTTGGTGATGATACGGGTTAATCTCCGTTGCTTGGTGGGCGAATACGCCCCGGCGTCCGGGCCTGCGGCGGTCCCCGCCATGTCGGAGGTCGCCTCCATGTACCTCCAAGTTCGCCTGCCCGGATGGTTCAAGCGGCTCTTCGCCTTTGCTAGGCTCGAGGCACCTGTCAAGAAGCTAGGCGAGGGGGGGACCCGAGAGGTGCGGCCTGTGGCAGTCGGGGAGGCGGAGCGGCGCGCATCGGAGCGGGCAGTGGTGGACAACATGAAGGAGGCATATGTGTCGGTGCTTGCTCCATCTCAGCTCGGAGTTGGCATTTCCGCGGGCGACTCTATGCTCATCCACGGCGTCCGGCTGATCGCCAAGAAGCTTGGCCCACGTGCCGTCATCGTCCACACCGACCTTCGCAACGCTTACAACGAGGCATGGCGCCGCACCATCATCCAGCGCTTTATCGATTGCTCTCCACCACACCCTGTCATCCCTGCGCTCCTAGCCTCCCTCTCCACGGATTCGTATCTTGTCGTGGACGGTCCGCCCCTCTGCGGTCGGAGGACGGCGTGCAACAGGGCGCACCTTTGGCCACGACTTCCTTTTGCGTCGCGATTTACCCCGAGGTGCAGCAGTGTGACAGCACGTTGGCGGTCACTGACGGGGCGGCGCGCTTCAACGCCGAGGATGGATTTTTGGTGGGCCTCCCGGAGCACGTTTGGCCGGCTCTTCACGCCTTCCGCACGTTCATCACGGCGTCCGTGGGGCTTGAGGTGCGCTTCGACAAGATGCATGCGTACAGCGCAGACATGGAGGCGGCGCGGCGTGAGGCTCCGGCCGACATCGAGTGGCCAGAGCTAGATGGCCATCACGGCATCGCGGTCCTCAACGTGCCGCCCGGATCGCCAGAGTATATGCAGGCGTACATGCGCGGCAAGGCGGAGGAGCTACGAGAGGAGGTGGACGCTGCCTGAGCAAGCTCCTATCTGCCAAGCTCAACCATCGGTACACCCACGTCTTGCATCACCACGCATGGGCCACGTTCAAGCATTGCATGCAACACAAGGCGGGGTATTGGCTCCGCAACTGCCTTCCGTCCGAGGTGGAAGCCTTTGCGGAGGCGGTGGATACCACCGTCCTCCCGGCGGTCGAACGGGTGCTAGGGGTCTTTTTTGATCCCTCCACGTACATCACCGACACCAATCCGGAGGTCACCGATTTCTTGGCGAAGCTTTTGCACGACCCTGACCCCATGACAGCGGAGATGGCTACCTTGAGCGAGGATGCAGTGGCCAGGGCGCGCAGCAGGCTTCACCTCCCCACTCGGTTGAAGGGCGCTGGCATCCGCCGCATGGCTACCGTTCGTGATGCCGCCTTTATCGGCTGCATGAATGACATCCTCCCAAGGTTCCTGACTAAGAACGAACTCCGGCACCAACACCCCCACACCTGGTTTCATCGGCCCACAACTCGGGTCCGTACTTGGCCAAGGCAGCTTCAACGCAACTTCTTCCGCCCGCCGGTATGACCACTTCCTCAACGATGCTCTACGCCGCGGCGATGCGCGAGGCGTGGGGCCGCCTCCACGCGGCTACCGCTCGCCATCTCAGCGACGCAAATGCGCGCGTGATGGAGCGGGAAGTGGAGGCTGCGTCGGGCTCGCAAAAGGAGCTGATCATGACGGCATCATCGAAGTAAGCACCATTGCTGTGCGGGCACGCACGGGCTTCGCGAAAGTAGGCCGCCGCACCGTGCCAGTACTTATCGTGATTACTCCTTGGCAGGGGCCGGGGGCGCGGCCCGCCAGAATGGCGCACCGCGACGCCAGCGACCCCGCGTTGTGCAGTGATGTGCAGCGATGTGCGGCGTTGTGCAGTGAATACGTGCAGCCGCCTGTACTTAGCCCGGGTGCTCCGCGTCGGCGGGCGACACGCGAGCCCGCGTGCGCATATCAATTTGATGAAATTATGGAAACGATAAATTCATATAGTACTTTACAGGTCGCGCGCGATAGTCGTCGCTACTCGGTATGAAATCCACGTCCCTCGTCCGTCCCGTATCGTCCCCGTATGTCGTCGTTCGTCACCAGTAGGGCACACTTGCGTCACATCTGAATCTCACAGTGTGACGGCATTTCTAGACCAAGCAAACAACGCCCGGCTTCGAAATGAGGTGTGCGCTCTCCTAATCACATGTAGGGAACGGATCGTGTTCAACCAGCTCGACGCGGCGTCGGGCATGTGGACAGTGGCCATCCCCACCGCGCAGACGGTCATGATTCCGCATGAGCTGCGGGGGGTCGCTTTCGGGTACTTCTTTTTGCCTAGCCCGTGCTTGGCCCCGGTGGTTGGGAGCCAGATCATTCTGCCCTCGATAGAGCACAACTCCGTCATTGTTGCTGACCTATACGGCGACGCGCTCATGAACCTCCCGGCGTCTGGAGACGCCCACTGGCGTGTACAGCACGACGCTATCGCAGACGCCTTCCGCGATCACTAGGTTCACGACCTAGGTATCGTTGTACGGCGGGAGGTGGATGACTTGTTCCAGCAGACAGTGCCTCTTGGCAACACCGTACCCAGGGATGAACTCAAGGACCTAGTGCCGGACGCAGAGCTCTCCCTTCCGGCGTTCAACATCGTGACCGGGAGCTATAATCCCCGGAGCTTGAAGTCCACGCTGCTAGAGTTCAAGACTATGCGGTACGGGTCAAGTACAGTGCAGCGCCCCGCGGGCCACGGCTGTGGATCGGTTTGAGCGCTCCATGTTGGGCGACATACAACGGGGGTTGGCAGTGCGGGATGCGGCGTTGCATAACACGGAGCCCGGACAGAAGGGTGCTCTTCGAGACATCCTGGATAATTAGATATGTCGGAGTACACGGGCATGGTCTTCGGCACAGTGGGTGAGGTGAGCAAGGGGGTGCGCCGCACATGGCGCGGTATCGCATGCTTGGCTGCGGATCGGGATGCCCTCTCATCTCGGGGCACTCGTGCACCACCCGGGCTCACCAATAGGCCTTGCTCGCAAGAGATTTCCTCGGGGTCCTACCTGAGCTCGGTGGCCGCTCGAGAGCGTGCTCGCTGCCTCATCAGACGGCGCAGATCTGTCTGCCATCCCGTTGCTGAAGCTGCACAGCACGTCCGAGGATCACCCTCACACACCCGTGCACGCGTGACCCGGACTTTGAACCGTGTGCGCATCACTCATCCATCCCGCCTCATGCGGGATGCGGGCCGCTTTTAGGCGGCTTGCCGTGTTGATTTGTTAGTACTACTTGTAGTAGTAGGTGGATTTGTTACTGCCCTTTTTGTAATTCACACCAGTACCTATTCTCGTCCTGGTGATGATATCATGCGTGCGATTACATGATCGACTTCGCGTGCGTGTCCTCCACGACTCCCACTTGGAGCAACGACCCCCGCTGGTGCACCCCGGGAATCGCGGCGACCGAGGCGGATCATGGTAAGTTGGCAGCGGACCGGGCGTCTTCCGCCCCAGTGCAAGGTGTTCACCGGTACTACCCTTTTGTGGTTGAGGACCGCGGCCGTCTCGGGAAGTCCGCTTTGACGGTGGTCTACATCTTCGCGGTGTTGTTGGCTGTGCGCAACTTCCCTGGCGGTCCTTCCGCCCCGACCTCATGCTTCCTTCGTGGTCAATCCGTTCAGGCACTTCGGAACTTTGTTGCCAGCCAAGCAACCTGTTGAGTTCCGCCGTCACCTGTCGCGCACGCGGCGGGGGCTGTTGCAGCGGGTCTTGGCTTGCGTGCATGGTACCCTGGGCGGCATTCTCTCTGCCGGTGTGCAGATGGCCAAGTCTGATGCGTGGGCTCGTGTCCATTCTGCGTCCTCTCCTGTCACTGCTTCCACCTCGCAGTCGCTGTAGAGGACCTTTCTGATTGTCCTTTTTTTAATGGTGATTTTCTGATATCGCCTTCTGCTGCTAGCTCATGTAAAAAAATATATCAGGCGGGGTACCCCTGATGATATCGCGCGCGACGACGGTGATGATATCGCTGATGCCGGCCGGCGGATAATGGGAGCGACTACTCGAGAATTACTCGTTTTTTGCGCCAGGCAGCCCTCCCACGCCAGCCACCCCAGGCCGGCCATTCTCTCGCAGGCTTGCGAGGAATCTCGAGGGCGCGTTGACCGTTGCTCGCCTCTCGTGGTCGCCGCAAGTTTCAAAGCCTCCGCCCGGCCGCCGCTCGGGCGCCCTTGTCGCCCATGCTGCGATGCTGCCCGCTGCGCACTTGGTGTTCCGGCACGCGTTCAATAATGTTTTTTTTTAAATTAAACATCGCCTGGATAGTCTGCTCAATCGGGATATTGATGACGTTTAAGTATCGGGTGTATCAAACGCTATCCTCGAGTTTATATTCCGGTTTAGACCCCTTGTCGTAGAACAAAACCCGGTTTTGTCTGTGGTGGGCTGCCCAAATCATTGTAATTGCATGCCCGATATTAAGGCAGTCGCTGTAGAGGACCTTTTTTATTGTCCTTTTTTTGGTGATTTCCTGATATCGCCTTATGCTGCTAGCTCATGTAAATACTATATTAAGGCAGCCGGTCAACACACATATCGCGAGAGTATCCCTGACTAGGCACAACACCTGCATATTGTCCGTGAATGCCCCGAATCCTCGTCGCAGAGGTCGGGCTCGGTGAGGGCTTTAGGTCAATATGCGTATCGCACCCAGCGGCCGCCGGACGGCGGAGAACGGGCCGGCCCCCGACGACATCATCGCGCGGCAGAAACAGACAACTCACTTTCTCGCCGCCCTGCGCGCCCACTCCTACCCCGCGCGCAGTCCAGGGCGAAAGCTTCGGCCTCACTGTTCCGACGTACGCTTAGCTGAGGTCCTCTGGAGCGAGGATCGGTGCGATGGAGGTCGGATCGCCGACTGAGTCGCCCGTTGACCCGCCCGCCACCGGCGCAGCTCCGTTCTCGTATTTGGCCGCCCTCAGTTCGCCCGACCCTGCCGAACGGCTCCGGACCAGCCCCGTTCCTGCAACACCCCTCATGTAGACCGTTGCGGAGGTCGCCTCTCTGTTTTCCCCTGCAACTGCGTCCGGCCCTCCAGCAAGCGGTGGTCGCACCGCTGGCGGTAGCATATCGCCCGCTGCGGCTAGTCAGCCAGCGCCGGTTCTCATCACCCAAGACCAACCTCCTCCCCCAACACAGCCCGCAGCCACGCCCCGCCGTAACTTGCGTTTCGGAGACACGCATGAACCCGCCACGGATGGCTCGCACCGCCCGTCAGTTGCTAGTACTAGCGCAGCCCCGCCATCAACAAGTACTGCAGGCAAGCCGCGGAGCAAGGATCGGCACAAGAAAGAGGAAGGCGTGGAAGCTCGCCACAACTTGAAGTTGTTGCACTCTTCATTTCAACAATTTAAAGATCTGCGAGCAAGGACTGGCCATGGCAATGATGCAGCCATTTCTGACGCTATCGCCGCGCTTCACGAGAAGCTAGCTAGACTCATGCGCGACAGGGTGGACCAGGAGGTCGCGCAACTGCTGGGCCCAGGGACAGCCCTAGCCCCTGGAAGCCGCCACCTTCAAAGCGTGCTAAAATTAGTTTATTGACGTCGTGCTTGATGATGAACATGTGTAGTATCATTGCATACCTATCGCATGTCCATGACAAGCAAATAACTTCGCCCAGGGGGGCGTCTCCTCATCCAGCCTTCTGCACTCAGCCTCAAGGGTGGCTGGATCCTTTTCAACACGGCTAAAACCTTCTATGCCCTCCATTAAATCATCATCCTCTAGGCCAGATTCACGCACTGTTACATATGGCATTCTATTTCTGGATCTAGCTCCTCGTTCTCAACTTGTTACACGCCGTCGCTATCAGACGAGTCGCCAGCCAAGTCTACCAACCACTTTTCCACATCATCTTGCTCATCATCTATGATAACTATCGACTCTCCTGTAGAATTCAACTGAGCCTCATGCGAAATAGGCGCACGCTTGTCGATTGCAGCTATACATGCGTTGTTGCTCCCAACTCCGGTTATCTCAGTGTGCTCGTCGTTGTCCAGCTCGACAGCATACAATAAATCATACGAGCGTTCACCGAGCATCCGCAGCACCGCTTTGTGATGTGCGCGGCAATGAGCTTCAGTCCGTTGGCCGTTGCTCTCGCTGATTACGTACCCTGTGTAGTTCGCCGGGTCGTCCTCTGGGTACGCGGCCTTCACTGTAGCTTCAACAACTGCATGAAACCTAGCCCTCTCAAGCCAGCCGACTAGTGACGCGATCTTGCGGTACACCATGTATCGTTTCTCGTTTGGTTGCTTCCTACCCCCAATAACAAGTAGCTTTGCCACGTCCTCATCGCGGACAGCGTGGTATTTGAGGAAGTCGCGCATCATGTCGAACTCAGTAGGGACCAGGCGCCGGGCCTTATCCGTCACTGTCTGCGGGCGCGGGCTCGTCCGGATCGCCACGCCCATGGCCATCACGACCACGACCGCGCCCACGACCGCGCCCACGACCGCGCCCGCGCCCGCGCCCTGCTCTACCGCCCGCAACAGTCGCAATCGCCTCCGCCATGTTGACGGAACGAGGCGGGCCACCCAGAACCGGGTCAAGGCGGGCAGGCCGGTGGCTTAGCTGGAGCGCCGACACGAGTGTATGTTATTATCCAGTGAAGCGTCGATTTTTCGGCGGTGAGCTTTATTGCCGTACGGGTACCCGTATAGTGCAGCGGATCGGGCCTATAGGTGCATGACTAAAGCGCTTATCTACTGGAATGTACTACTAAGTACTATAATCCGCCCACCCGCCCGCCCGCCCTCCCGCCCACGCACGGTCCTTAATTACACAGCCGTCCGATTACGATCTCACGGTTGGGAGGTACTGGTGTGAATTACAAAAAGGGCAGTTCCCCAGAATTAGAAAATCAACACAGCAAGCCGCCTAAAAGCGGCCCGCATCCCGCATAAGGCGGGATGGATGAGTGATGCGCACACGGTTCAGAGTCCGGGCCACGCGAGCACGTGTGTGTGTGGGTGATCCTCGGACGTGCTGTGCAGCTTCAGCAACGGGATGGGAGACGAATCTGCGCCGTCTGATGAGGCAGCGAGCACGCTCTCGAGCGGCCACCAAGCTCAGGACCCCGAGGAAATCTCTTGCGAGCAAGGCCTCCTGGTGAGCCCGGGTGATGCACCGAGTGCCCCGCGATGAGAGGGCACCCCGGTCCGCAGCCAAGCATGCGATACCACGCACTGTGCGGCGCACCCCCTTGCTCACCTCACCCACTGTGCCGAAGACCATGCCCGTGTACTCCGACATATCCAGGATGTCTCGAAGAGGACCCTTCTGTCCGGGCTCTGTGTTGTGCCACGCCGCGTCCCGCGCAGCCAACCCCTGTTGTATGTCGCCCAACAGGGAGCGCTCAAACCGATCCACAGCTGTGGCCCGGGGCACTGAAGTGTACTTGACCCCGTACCGCATAGTCTTGAACTCTAGCAGCGTGGACTTCAAGCTCCGGGGATCATAACTCCCGGTCACGACGTTGAACGCCGGAAGGGAGAGCTCTGCGTCCGGCACTAGGTCCTTGAGTTCATCCCTGGGTACGGTGTTGCCGAGAGGCACTGCCTGCTGGAACAAGTCATCCACCTCCCGCCGTACAACGATACCTAGGTCGTGAACCTAGTGATCGCGGAAGGCGTCTGCGATAGCGTCGTGATGTACACGCCAGTGAGCGTCTCCAGGCGCCGGGAGGTTCATGAGCGCGTCGCCGTATAGATCAACAATGACGGGGTTGTGCTCCGTCGAGGGCAGAATAATCTGGCACCCAACCACCGGGGCCAAGCACGGGCTAGGCAGAAAGAAGTACCCGGCAGCGACCTCCCGCAGCTCATGCGGAGTCATGGTTGTCCGCGCGGTGGGGATGGCCACTGTCCACATGCCTGACGCCGCGTCGAGCTGGTTGAACAAGATCCGTTCCCTACATGTGGCAGGGAGAGCGCACACCTCATTTCGAAGCCGAGAGTTGTTGGCCTGGTCTAGAAATGCCGTCAGCTCTTTTTGCGAGCCCGACGCAGCCTCCACTTCCCGCTCCATCTGGCGTGCATCTGCGTCGCCGAGATGGCCAGCAGTAGCCGCTTGGAGGCGGCCCCACGCCTCGCGCATCTCTGCGGCGTAGCTGTCCGACCCATGAGCATCGTTGAGGAAGTGGTCATACTGGCGGGCGGAAGAATTTGCGTTGAAGCTGCCTTGGCCAAGTACGGACCCGAGCTGTGGGTCGAAGAAACCAGGGGTGGGGGTGTTGGTGCCGGAGTTCCTAGTCAGGAACCTTGGGAGGATGGCGTTCATGCAGCCGATGAAGGCGGCATCACGAACGGTAGCCATGCGGCGGATGCCAGCTCCCTTCAATCGAGTGGGGAGGTGAAGCCTGCTGCGCGCCCTGGCCACTGCATCCTCGCTCAAGGTAGCCACCTCCGCTGCCATGGGGTCGGGGTCGTGCAAAAGCTCCGCCAAGAAATCGGTGACCACCGGATTGGTGTCGGTGCCGTACGTGGAGGGATCAAAAGAGACCCCTAGCACCCGTTCGACCGCCAGGAGGATGGTGGCATCCACCGCCTCCGCAAAGGCCTCCACCTCGGACGGAAGACAATTGCGGAGCCAATACCCCGCCTTGTGTTGCATGCAATGCTTGAGCAGGGCCCATGCGTGGTGATGCAAGGCGTGGGTGTACCGACGGCTGGGCTTGGCAGACAGAAGCTTGCTCAGGCAGCGTCCACCTCCTCTCGTAGCTCCTCCGCCTTGCCGCGCATGTACGCCTGCATATACTCTGGCGATCCGGGCGGCACGTTGAGGACCGCGATGCCGTGATGGCCATCTAGCTCTGGCCACTCGATGTCGGCCGGAGCCTCACGCCGCGCCGCCTCCATGTCTGCGTTGTACGCATGCATCTTGTCGAAGCGCACCTCAAGCCCCACGGACGCCGTGATGGACGTGCGGAAGGCGTGAAGAGCCGGCCAAACGTGCTCCGGAAGGCCCACTAAAATCCATCCTCGGCGTTGAAGCGCGCCGCCCCGTCATTGACCTCCAACGTGGTATCACACTGCTGCACCTCGGGGTGAATCGCAACGCAAAAGGAAGTCGTGGCCAAAGGTGCGCCCTGTTGCACGCCGTCCTCCGACCGCAGAGGGGCGGACCGGTCGTCCACGACCAGATACGAGTCCGTGGAGAGGGAGGCTAGGAGCGCAGGGATGACAGGGTGTAGTGGAGAGCAATCGATGTGGCGCTGGATGATGGTGCGGCGCCATGCTTCGTTGTAAGCGTTGCGAAGGTCTGTGTGGACGATGACGGCACGTGGGCCAAGCTTCTCGGCGATGAGCCGGACGCCGTGGATGAGCACAGAGTCGCCCGCGGGAATGCCAACGCCGAGCTGGGAGGTACTGGTACTAGTACTCGCTACTCGCTGCTGGTAATGGAAAAAATGAACGTTTTCAATTGCCGTGGATGTACCTGTACGCAGCTTGCGAAGTACAGCTGGAGACCGGCATTTGGAAATGCCGGTTTTCTGTGCCGTAGCCCGCCGCATATAATGCGGCGGCTGTCAGTATGTTTGCTCATTCTCTCGTCGTGCTTACCGGCGCTCTGATTTACGTTAGTTCTACTGATCTGCCACGAATCTGAGCACCATGTCCCTCTTCCACCGCTTGCTGCAACTTGCAGCCTTTGTCTTACTTGTAACCCCTTGCATCTATGCTGGGAACAATGATCACGAGGCTGGCCCTTCGGAGGGTCCGTCTCCGTTCAACAGGCGCGTTACTCAATTAGAGGACGCTATCAAGGAGGCTTCTCGCGACATCAAATCTGCTGAGGAGTTCCTTGTCTCTACTGAAGGAGAGAGATCTCGTGAGCACTACCGCATGCTCATCGACAACTACACAGCGCGAAGGACTGCTTTGGAGGCGCAGCTCGATGCTTTTATTCTCAAGGGCGAGGAGGCCAACAGAATTCCGGAGGGAGCCAAAGGCAAGGCGGAGGCTCCTTCTTCGCGTCGCTCGAAACGCGCTCGGCGTAGGGCGCAGGACGACGACTCTGACTCCGACGACGACAACTTCGGCAGCGACTCTAAGCTGCTTCCTCGGGAGCTTCCCCAGCCTCCTGGAGGTTTCAAGGAGAAGCTCATTGGTAAAACTCACGTTATCCGTACCCATCAGTTTCAGTTTATGGCGCTCGTTTTTTATATTACTTGGCAACTACATGATACTATGATCCAAGCATACCCCGATATGAAGAAGGAGGTTTCCGCCAAGCGCCCCGTCTCAGTAGAGGAGATGAAGTCCTCCACTTGAGAGTGGACTGTATCTCGCTTTCTTAGGAATCTGTCGTACCACATACGAAGAAGCCATGATTCTATGCCTTCGGCACAAGTTTTCCTCCGATACTGCCGACATGTATCGTGGAATTAATATTTTCGCCCCAAATATGACTCTGTCCCCCAAAGAAAGAGCTCGTAAAGCTATGAAGCTGACGAAGCCCTCGTATAGTAAGGCAGATCGGGCTTCCACCAACACTGGAGGACGTGGTCGTGGCGGTGGTGGTGGCCGTGGTTACGGCGGCAAGCGTAGTGATCGTGGTGGCGGCGGCGGTAATCGTTTTGGAGGTCGTGGTTATTACAACGGTTTCGATCCCCTTGCTAAGGCTTCAGTTATGGCCGGCAATTTATTGGCGCAACAAAATGACCATTCCGGCTTTTTACCTTACGGTGGTCGTGTTATTGGCCCTTGCCATGGTTGTGGCGCGTTTGGCCACTTGAAGCATCACTGCCCGAATGCCAAGAAGGGCTGATCTGATGTACATCTCCGGATGTGTACACGGCTTCCTACAGCCTGTACTTGATACCTCTCTGTGATAATGCACCAGTGCATTGATCCTCTGGGATTTGAGACTGTCCATGCAGCTCTCTTTGTAATTTCATCTTTTGGTTCCAGCTCTGGCAGATAGCTTCCTGAAGCTTGTGGAATATACCTTTGTTGTCCGTTCAGCATTTGGTTGTAAGTAATGCCTCTGAGGCTAGCTGACTCTTATTCAGCTTTCATTCTGCCTTTTCTTCTCAGCTGTCTCTCTATGTCCTTTGGCTCTGATGCCTATTTGATTTGCACTTATTTTCATTTGTATCGCTGATATGATTCCTTTTTCAGCTTACCTGTGCTTGAGCATATTTTTCTATGTCTCTTGGAGCTTTGGTTGCTCATTTTTTTGTCAGATTTTCTTTTGATATCTTTTAGTCTTTGAATTTCAAATTCGATTTTGTATTTTGTATTCTTCTCTCACCCTAATTTGCGGTAGAACATCAGCATTTATATTCATTCTGTCTGTTTTTTTGGTGCTATGTTATAGGTACCTCTTCTGGTCCTCATATTAATCATCCTGATGATGAGTTTCACTGGGCTCTCACGGAGCCTCTAGACAGATTTGAGAATGGAGCAGGGCACACCCATGTTCAGAGTTGGTACTCTGAAGCGGTCACTCCCGTTCTGGCGTTCTATGTGCCGCCCTCGCTCATGGATCCTGCGATGGATCGAGGATGGCTTTTCTCTTCGTTGGAAGACTGCCCCCTTGCACCATCTGAGTTCCTAAACCTTAGAAAGGCCCACCAGAATTCAGAGTTTGTGGATGAGTGTGTTGCTGCAATGGTGGCTGCTGGCCATGGTTATGAGACATCTGATTAACCTATTGTGGTTAGTCCTATAGGCGTTGTGCCTAAACCCCGCTCCGATAAGCTCCGGCTCATCATTGATATGCGTTATGTCAATGAGGCTATTGATTGCCCTAAGTTCAAATTTGAGGGTCTCTTAGACCTCAAAGACATTATGATGGAAGGTGATCACATGATCGCTTTCGACTTGAAATCTGGTTTCAGTCACGTCGAGATTCATTCCTCTGCAAAACCTTATGTCGCCTTCCAGTGGAAGGGCAAGTATTACATGTTCAATAGCTTACCTTTTGGATTGAAAGTGGCTCCTTATGCCTTTGCTAAGACCATGTCTGAGCTGGTTAGATACTGGCGCAGAGAGGGTATTCATGTCCTACCCTATCTGGATGATTTTCTATTTTGTGCCCCTACAGCTGCTGATGCATCAGTGCTCGGCAGAAGAATTATTTCTGACTTTGGTAAGTCAGGTTTGTGTCTTAATATGGAGAAGAGCACCCCAGCTCATGTTCAATTGCTCAGGCATTTGGGCTTTATGGTTGACTCTGCCACCGGTACTTTTTCTGTGCCAGAAGACCGATGGGATAGGTTACAGCAAGGCATCGCTGAATTTTTGTATACCCGCAGAGGCATAGTGTCTGTCCGCAAGTTGGCTAGTATTATCGGCCAAGCTATCTCCATGAGGCTGGCTCTGGGCTCTCTTGCTCAGCTTTATACCCGGCATCTGTATGCCGTTCAAAATTCAGTGTGTACTTGGTCCTCCTGGGTGTCTCTCACACCTGAAGCTAGGAATGAACTGTCGTTATGGGAAGGATTAGACAGAAGTTTCTGTGTGGGCAGAATCTGGCCTCGTCAGCATGTGGTGGCGATTAATTCGGAAACTGATGCCAGTGATGTTGGGGTGGTCTTCTGATAAATGGCCTGTCAGATTCCCATCAACTTATCGCTCACGAGTTCTTCACTCTGTGGGAGAGAGTCCAGTCCTCTACCTTCAGAGAGCTGGCAGGAGCTATGAGATGCATAATGTCTTTTATTACATTTTGTGTTGGCGCACTGGTAGTCATCCAGACTGATAACTAGAACCTCCTATGGATTGTGGGGAAAGGTAGCATATCTATCCCTATTAATGATCTGGCTATTGAATTACACCTTATGTGTGTAAAGTATGAAATCACCTTGGATTCACATTGCTTTCCTAAGAAAGGAATGTCCGTGCTGGCGTAATTAGCAAATATGAGGACACTAGTGACACAGTAACTATTTTCAGATGTTGGATGCCCGATGGAGTCCTCACAATACTAACCTCTTTGCGAGCAGCAGAAATGCACAATGTAGTGTGTTCTTTTCTCAGTTTTGGTGCCCTGCTGGCACTCATGGTGTCAACTATATGCACCATGACTGGTCTAAGTTCAATTACTGGATTAACCCCCCTTTCAGAATGGGGGGTGATGTGCTCGGGCACATGCACACTTGTGCTGCTACGGGCACTTTGATTGTCCCCTTTTGGGACTCCTCCTCCAGGTGGCATATCCTTGCGCCTGACGGTGCTCACTTTATTGACGCTGTCATGGACTGGCTGTGGCCCCCCAGGGAGGACCCTGCCCTTTTCCTCCCGGGCCAGAACAGCGGCAACCAGAAATCACATCGACCGCCGTCCTGAGACATTTTGGCCATCCGGATCGACTTTTCACGGTCAGGCCCTCCAGTTCTCCCGCTCGCGGACCGTTGCGTCCACGGCGGCTGCCCACGCTGCTTCCCCTCCCGGTGGTTCTGAGATGCCGGCGACCCCTTGGGATGAGTTCGGTATTAATAGAGATGATCCCGTCGAGTGTTCCCTTCTGAATGACCTTCGTAATTCTGCTCGTAATACTGTCGCCGAGAGCACTGGCTCCGGCTATGTCTACGCATGGCGCCGCTTCCTGAAGTGGTGCGCCTCCCTCTCAGTTCCCAGGAACCCCCTGCCAGCCTCGGATGAGACGGTGGCTCTCTATTTACAGTTCATTGCTAATGCGGCTGAGTCGTACTCGGTAATAAAAACAGCTTCCGCTGCGATTGCGTTCCACCAACGTATTAATCTTTACAATCACCTTCCGACCCTCTCTCCGTAGGTCGCTATGGTGAGAGAGGCGGCTAAGCGCTCTATCGGCCTCAAGGTTTCTAATCGCAAAGAACTTTTCCTTTGGCGGGATGTTGTCGCGTTTGCGTCTGCGTATACGCATGAGAGTGCTCCTTACTGTCACTTGGTAGTCGCAGTCCTATATATATGCGTCCTGTGTTTTGGCGCAATGTGCCGGTTCGACTGCGCGTAGCGTCGGGCTTGAGATACACCGATGTCATTATTTTCGCCCCAGGCGATAAATTTGTGACCATTACATTCGTAAAAAGAAAAGCGGATCAGTACCGTCAAGGGACATATGTTGTTATATCTGAGATTCCCGGCCCTATTTGCCCTGTCCGGCTGCTGCAGCGGTTGATGAACTTGACTCGGCCTACTGGTAGGCAAGCTCATGTTCGTCCTATTTATCAGGGCTTTGTTGGCAAATTTGTCCGGGCTTCCCCAGGCGAAACTGCTCCCAATGGCAAAATTATTACATTTGCCTAGTACTCAACGTACTTGTCACAGTGGATGGGCTCCATTATGGGCGTTACTGCTAAGGAGTTCCTGGCTACTTACGGATCACACTCTTGCCGTAGTGGTGATGCTTCGGCCGCTGCTAATGCCGGGATTGCCCGAGAGAATTAAAGTCAACATATGGGTTCCAGTAGTGTTTCGTGCCAAGTCAAGTATATGAAGAGTAGTGAGGAAAGACTGCTCTCCGTATCTCGCGCAATCATGCCCGCCCCATCGGGCTCCACTGTTGTGGACGAGCGGCCGGTCGCTCCTGAAATACCGACTACACCCGTGCCTTGCGAGGCCCCCATGCCGGAATCTGAACCGGACGAGTGCACAGTTCCTGAGGTGGACGGTCGCCCAGAGAATATTTTTACTTGGTATGTTCTAGATCATGCTGATGAGGATGAGTCATGAGTTTTGACTGACAACTCTACACTGGCTCCGCCGATCTTGATTACACTCGGTTGCACACTATGGCTACGTACTAGTGTTGTCTCAGTGCCTGCCGCTCAATTGCGAGCGGGCACGGCTCGGAAAACTGAGCGTTTTCAATTGCCGTGGATGTAGCTGTACGCAGCTTGCGAAGTACACCTAGAGACCGGCATATGAAAATGCCGGTTTTCCGTGCCGTAGCCCGCCGCATATAATGCGGCGGCTGTCAGTATGATTGCTCATTCTCTCGCCGTGCTTACCGGCGCTCTTATTTCCCCCCCGCCCTCCCTTTGGAGTCTCATTTGTATTTTGCGTACTTTGGTACCTTATTTATGCGTTGTGTTTTGTCCACTGTGGTGCAAGTACTGTGGTACTAGTCATGGGATTTGATGTTTTGCTCTGACCAACTGTGCTTAGTATTGTGCCTTTGGTTGAAGTGACACTGCTAGACGACCGCTGGCCTGGAGATGAG
Organism: Tetraselmis striata; assembly: GCA_006384855.1. Lineage (NCBI taxonomy): Eukaryota > Viridiplantae > Chlorophyta > Chlorodendrophyceae > Chlorodendrales > Chlorodendraceae > Tetraselmis > Tetraselmis striata. Next base: position 85,333 of record VCJN01002242.1, on the reverse strand, counting down.
ATGTATGAGTACATAGAGGCAGCGGTTACCCGGCTTTTTCATTTCATGTAACGAACACCCTTGTGCCCACCGACATTCACCGGTTGCACATGTTTCAATGTTTGCCGCTCAATTGCGAGCGGGCACGGCTCGGAAAACTCTGGTAGCGACTACTGTACATCAAAGCGCTGGCAACGCGAACGCTCGCTGCTGGTACTTGTACTCGCTACTCGCTGCTGGTACTGCTGGTACTGCTGGTACTGCTGATACTGGTGTGAATTACAAAAAGGGCAGTTCCCTAGAACTGATGGTACTGGTACTGGTACTCGCTACTCGCTGCTGGTAGCGACAAATGGAAAAAAACTCTGGTACTTCAAAGCGCTGGCAATGCAAACGCTCGTTGCTGGTACTTTCAAAGCGCTGGCAATGCAATTCATGGAAATGTAGGCCAGTGATATAGAACCCGTTCTTTTAAAATTTCTGAAAAAAAAATCGACGCATCGATGATTCAACTGTCAAGTTACTTCATAGGAACAGTCGCCAGAACGCGACTACTCGTTGACCGCCGTACTTAGCGCATTATCGATGTTCTGCGCCATGTACTAAAAGTCGCCGGCTGACAAATGCGAAATGAGCCTGCCGGCGTGCGATCTGGGTAGTCTTCCCCCGACAAGGGGTTTAAATGCGATTCTTGAACCGATGATCTTTTGAGGACCTTTCTGGTTGCCCTTTTTTGGTGATTTCTCGATATCGCCTTCTGCTGCTAGCTCATGTAATTACTCGCCGGGCTGCCATCATCGTTCGCGTGCGCTGGAAGGCTGATGCGCGCAGCGTGGGAGCGCGCCCCATCATCACGACCCCATCAGTCCCTTCAACCAACCCCATTACCCCATCATCACGATGCGTGGCATCGTGCTCCGTCTTGATTGGTGCTGGCTCATGCATGTTCGCGCGGGCGGCGGCTCGGAAGTATCCCGCCGATACGACGCGCAGGGACGAGGCGCCGCGCCGCGCCGGAGCATACCGGTCTCTGTATTTATAGCGCTGCACGTTTGAGTTCACTCTATGCATGCGACATATATTCATCAAAACATATGAAATGTATGTGCGTACAATAATAAATGGTCTCCATATTTAGAATATTATAGAGGTTTGGATTACACGGGGCTAAGTACGACGGTTGTTACCCGACGTTGCAAATTCCGCCGTACGCGGCTAGGACGCTACTGCCGTGTGCCACATCCATCCCTCACTCCTATATGACGCCCCACGACGCGGGCGGGGTCTCCACCTTCTGCCTTTGCGCCAGCTTCTAGCCAGCGCAACGGCATAAATACTCTCGCAGTCCTGCAAGGTGACACACGATCTCACAACGAAGTTCGACGCCAGCCGCTCGCCGCGACTGCAAAAACGACAGCATGCCGTACTATGGACAACACGCGGTTGCATGACGACCTGTGCGATTCGGAGGGGGGCAGTGGAGGCAATGCCGCAAGTTCGACAACTGACACCGCTTACCTCACTGCGCTGGTGCAGCGGATGTTGCTGCGACGCGACGAGCTAGACTCCCATACCTCTTCCATTCAACAACCACCGCCGTAGAAGCCTATTCCCGCGACGCCAGCCGACTGCCTCGAGGGTGACGAGGAGCAGGACGACCCTACCCCCGATCTCCTTGCGAATTTGCGAAATGTCCATGCCACGCGGCGTTCATCGACCCGCGCGACTGGATCGACTACCTGCCGCGGGCATACTCCGAGTCTAAGCCCCCCGTAGGACTCACCACCCACGGCCTGCGGAACCCACGCAACGACGAGTGGGACCGCTACCTCACCGATGAGAAGAAGCACGCGACGCGCGACTAGTATCGCCACCTGCTAGGCTATGGAGTATGTACCGCCTATATGCGCACGCGGCGCTCACAGACGTTGTGGCAACGCTTCGCGCGCAAAACGATCCCGCTCGCGACACCGCGGATGCCAACAACCTACTCGACTCCGCGATTCGCAAGATCGCGACGTGCGGGCAGGCTGCCAAAGACTGGCTCACATATCTTCGGCGTTTCAAGTGCAAGAAGGCGCTTATACCGGCGAGGAGCGAGTCGCCGAGCGCCTCGTCTACTCCCGCTTCTTCGACACCACCGCCGCTGAGCGCCCCAACACTGGCGTCGACGGCCTCCTCAACGCCCTGGGCTACAAAGGACTCGAGGGCGGCCTCCACCAGGCGGCCAAGGCGCATGCCGCCGAGCAGTTCAAGGGCGGCAGCAGCGGAGGGAGCGGAGGCGGCGGCGGCGGCAACATCCGTATCAAAGAGCAAGAGCGCGCAGAAAACGCAGACCGAGCTACTGTGCCAAGGAGAGGGCGGAAAAGAACATGGACAAGGACAAGATCAAGGGCAAGCCTCAGCCCAGCAACCCTGCGAAGAAGACTACTACCCCAGTACCCCGCAAGCCGAGAAGCAATAATGCGCGTGACTAATCTTACCCGTAGGCTTATTCGAGTACTTCTAAGTGACTATCATGCAGGTACTACACCCCTGCACATAAGTTTGGGGTCCCTTTTCGGCAATCTCAAGACTTCAGAAGTCTAGGGTACCTGAACGTAGGGTATATGAGATGAAACCCTGGAATCTCACAGGGTTTTATAAAACCTGCATGACGAGTGGCTCAAACCGACGCTTAAAGACGTTTGACGGGGGTGTCACGCTGCACTTGGTGCGTGGATGGGCGTCGCCTGCAACCGTGTGACAATTATACGAGTCCGATATACTACGAGTTAGTACCTGTGTGTACTATAGTACAATGTGTACCTGAGACTACGAGTATATGTACTGTATAATGCTGCCATGTGGTAAGCGTTGTGTTAACCAATTATTGTTGTATTCTCAAAACACTGTAGCCTCTCGCCTTTGCACCACCACTGCACACCTCATTTGTTTGTCTTTGAGTCTCTACCCGGCTGAGGCTGTCGCAACTGCACCAAAACCAGGGTCGGTATCACGCATACGCCGATGCGCGTGAATAGACAACCAAACGGCGGGATGGCCATGAACGCGCGAGGAAACACATTGGCGAGGGGCTCGGGTGCATTTGCTTGGGGTGCAGCCGTGTGGGCGGCGGCTAGTACATGTCGCGTTGCGATACTCGTATTGCATCAGTGTCGGCCACGCTCAGCAACACCCCTACCTCGGCTTTAAAGCGCTATATCTTCTCGGGGTTTGCTCAGAAAATTGTTTTAAAAATACCACGCAATTGCTCGTTCAAATTTGCGTCGAAAACAATCTTCTGAAATCAAAAATTCGATTTTTTGGGGCCCCGGAAAAATCCCCAAAGATAATCATCCAAGAAGTTACCCCTCACTGCCTCGTGTGCCCACCCATGTCGGGCGCGTGGCTTTGCGCCAAGTGCGTGTCTCAGCCCCATACCCGGCTGTGCGAGAGCGTTATGTGTGTGGATGACCACGGACCACCAACACTTGGCATGTGCCGCCTCCTAGCGATACACACATCTACCAGCCAAAATGCCATTTTCCACAGCATTTTTCAAGGAATTTCATATTAATTTAAGTCCACGCCCCTATCACGCCACCCCGCCCACGAAACGGTGCAACTGGCATTCCACTACGCGCCCCCATAGTAGAGCATCGCCCTACGCCAAGGGGCCCATGCATCGAGCGCCTCTCTTACGTGCGTTCGCCTCAGAAACAAAAGCATTTTCACCCCAAAACTGCTCCCCACAGTGGCCAACTTGTCGTTCGGGTGTCACGTCGTGCCTATAGCGACATGCTTTCAGTGGCCTACACGCACGGTGTGTGCAACTTTATGCCAAGGGCCGTAATCACCGAGTTTGGTGCGACGAGTGCCGCTATTTCCATATATAGGTTTGGACGGTTGGCGCAACCCACAATTTTCCGGCGCCAACGCATCATGCACCGATTTCTCGTTTTTTAAAGGGCGCCCACAAATGGTCGTGTTGTCGCGCGGGTGGGTATAAAGCGCACAATAGGCGTTCGCCCAAACTATTCCCACTGTAGTTAGCATGTATGCACACGCAGCCGGCGTTATCCTCGCCCATGCATGCGCTATGCGATCGAAAATGCAGAACCCGGACTTATGTGGAGAGGTGTAGGTACCTCGTATGAACTCGCGATAAATAAAGCACCGGGTACCTATAGCACCGGGTGCTATTATAATAGCACGTAATACCTAATAATACGTACGGGTACCCACCTGCATAGGAAGAATTATATTCGGATCATAATCGTACGATAGCTGCCCCTCATGCCGCCCGCGCGCTGACGATGACTCATCCTTATTTCGATCTGACTCGATAAGCCCATGACGACCCGACGAGGCGCCGATAGCTCCGATAAGGCGAAAAGGAGACGACGCCGCGCAGGCCCCGCGCTCTGCGCTGTCATCAGCATTCCTGTCATCGTCATAATATCGTCGTCATACGCCGCGCCATCATACGCCGTATTGGTACGTACAGCACTTGAAGGGCAGCCCTCAAAGGAGGCTAAACAACTGAACCGACCACCACCGCCACACGAGTTGCACATCCTTAGGACAGCCTCACTGTACTCTTGGCGACTGCTTCAGCACAACGCCCGGAGTAGACAGGTGCGCGTCCATCCCTTCACGAAATCGCAGTAGTGGTGCGCCAACGCGACGAAGTCGCTCCGGTTCGACAGAGACAAATTTGTTTATATTTTCCGTCCATTTTCCGAGAGAGACTCCTGGACAGCGGACAGCGAGTCCAGGCGCCCACCCTTACACCAGCGGCCTTCCCAGACAGATCCTTTGCGCCCCCTTTCTTTCCTCCCGGCCCGTTAAAAGTAGCATCACATATCAGGGCGACAGGCAGCGCGCCGTCTCCCCGGCGAGGGCGAGTTCCGATCTCGCAGCGTGCCGCCCCGCCGCCCGGCTGGATCGACGACCGCGTGACCAACTCAGACTAGGAACGGCCTTCGCAAACGATCGAAGAACAAAAACAAGTAACACCACAAAGCGCCTCATAGCGACTCGAGAGGACTGAAATCAGCCCTGATTGAGCACATATTTCTTCGAGTACCTCTGTCTCTACTTTCCGCGCGTGGTTTATGACCCGAGCCGTCCAGGGAAGCAGCACGCGCCATGCTGACGTCAGTGCGGACGTCCCCCCCCCCCCCCCCCCCCCCCCAGCTCCTTTGACCCCGGAGCGCCGCGGCTCTCGTTGCGGTCACGTTGCGCCTCCCCGCATTGACACCCCCTGCGCCCGCGGGCAACCTCAAGACGACAGCAGCCGCGGGCAGGGCGACCACCTCGAGGCGGGCACTATGGAGGAGGGCCGGGTGTGCGACGCTCTGCGCGCCTTCATGATGGCGACAAAGGTGGAGGAGCTGTCCAAGAACGCGCGCGAGGTGATAGCCATCAGCGAGACCTGCAGCGTGTCGCTAGCGCTCAAGGTGAGCTGCCAGCGGCGGTTTAGATAGCTCTTGGGTCTCTTGGGGCGCAGGCATTTCTCGGCCTGTGATGTATACCGCAACCAGCCGTGCCTGAGGGAGACGTGCGTGGGTGTGCGCTGGTGGCAGACGCTGGCGGCGCACAAGTTCCTGGCGGCGCCTGTGGTTTCACAGCATGAAGACGAGGCGGAGCGAGAGATCATCTGCTTCCTGGACGTCCGCGACATCCTCCTCAACTACCTAAAACGTGGGGCCACCACCCTTCTGCTTCTCACATGCATCACCCCCACCCCTTTCCCCCTCCCCCCCGGCTCCCTACAATCTACAATCCCTCCCTCTCTCCCTACTAGCAGACAGCGATGCCCCCCTACCCTCTGCTACTTGCAGTAACCGCTGCCCCACCATCTGCGCTCTTCCGGCAGACATCGAGGAGGCCTTCAGCCCCAAGATGGCCAACAGCATGCTGCAGCGCATGCGCACACTTGAGGAGAAGGGGCAGACCTTTGCCAAGATGCCCATCAATGAGCTGGCGATCAAGGGTGAGGGCGCCGCCCTCCATCCCGCCACAGCATCAGTGCCGCCGGGGATCCCGTATCTTCCAGGGGTCCGTCGTCTGAGAATCACTCAACAGGCGGTTTGCGCGGCGATAGAAAAGCGGGATCCGCCACTGCCGCTCCACAGTGTTGCATAGCAGTCAGTTGGGCCACCAGGTTTTGGGGTACATGGAGTGCGTGTTTTTGGCTGCACGTCCTCGACAGCTTCAATTTCTCAAGGAGGCCCCTGTCTCTTGGGTACGTCTCTTGGGTACATGTCGCATGTAAGACCTCACCCATGCTGGGTGCGCGGCGCTCAGGCGGCGACGGGGGCTTCTGGCACAACAAGCAGGCCGCCAAGGCCTCCATCATGGAGCTCATCTGCAAGGGCTTCCTCAGCCCCAGAACTGGTAATCACCCCCCCCCCCCCCCCCCCCCCCTTGGCGGCTACCGCCTGAGAGCCTAGCAGCCCAGCGCCTCCCTCTGTCGCTGACGTGAGCACTGTGGCGGCAGCATGAACGCGGAAGTGACGGACCTGGCGCAGAAGGGCCACATGCACCGCGTGGCGCTCTTTGGCGACGATGGCGTCACCCTCACCAACATCATCACCCAGTCCGACATCATCCAGTGCGCCCCCCCCCCCCCCCCCCCCCCCGGGCTGCCACTGTCGGGAGCAGGGATGCGCCTATGTGGATAAGCTCCTATTAGACAAAGCGCATTGCGCTAAGGTAAGTGACAACATGCGCTGATATCAACTCGGCTGTTACTTGGGACGTATCTGTAAGGCTTACCGTATGTGTAAGACATTTTTTCGGCAGATAGGGCTGAAGAATAATAAGAGCACCGCGAATGCGAACCTGCCCTACCTCTCAAGAGGTCAAATAACGACAAAACGGAAGCAGAACATTGGGTACCAAACAAGCGCAGATCTGGCCAGGAGGTTGCCGGCGGTCCTACGGTCCAGCTGAGTACCTGCCGCGCACCTGAGCAGTGAACCTGATCCTGACCCCCCCCCCCCCCCCCCTTGGCGCCTCAAGGTTCCTGTTGAAAAACATGGACCAGTGCGGCTTCCTGAAGGCCGCGACGGTGGAGTCGCTGGGGTGGGTGGGCAAGCGGGTGATCACCGTGCACCCGGAGCTCCCCGCGCTGGACGCGCTGAAGATCATGGCAGGCCACAACATCAGCGCGGTCGGCGTGGAGAAGGACTGCCGCCTCATCGGCAACTTCAGCATGTCGGACCTCAGGTGCGCCGCGCCTGCAGTAGCACCCGCTGGCAGGAGGGTGGGGCCTGGTTAGTATCTTACCCATAGCGGGTCCCAGGGTCGACAGGGTTCCAGAAAGACTTGTTGGGGGGGAGGTCGTGGACTCGTAGCATGTGCGGCGACTCGGTACAATAATGACCTAATTCCCACCATGTCGCGAATCCAGGGCTCCGCATGTGGGTGTGTTAACATGTATGTCCTGTGCATAATGCGCGAAACCTGTTCTCGGCGTGTGGGTTGCACCCTGGCGGAACTAAGTACCGTTCTGGGGCAGTGTCCCGGGGGTGGGTGGGGGGGTCAGCTTAGGCCCCCAATACAGGCGCATGTGGTGCCATGCCCTTATTCTCCCACCCTCCGGCCACTGGGTGCATTCTGCCACCCATCCGTCCTATACCTGGTGTGATACCCGCGGGCCATATTATCCGGGCCTTCGCATGTCATCCGCCTTACACGCAGCTATGGTTTCCAGGCCAGCGCAACAGAGTTTGCGAGCTCTCGCGTCGGTTTCCAGGCCAGCGCAACAGTTTGCGAGTCCTCGCATGGCGCTTGTTGGTGCATGTTTTCTACAAACACGAATTGTCGTCACGAATGAAGTCTTTATGAACGCAATGAATTCTGAGGGAAGCGGATAGCTACGCTTCCATGTAGCCGTGTCCGCACTTGTACTGCAGCATGTGATCAAACTGTCAGCTGCGTCCCTGTTTGCAGCCCCTTGTCCACCAAATCCATTGTGATCCCTGTGAGTCCAGGATTCATCCGTAACTATGCTGTTCAACACCGCAGCTGCTGAATGGGCGCCGGATATGTCGCGATGTTTTCAGTGCTGTTTGTCCCCATGCCTCTGTCGTTGTCGGTGGGCCTGCATCGCAAACGTACTGGATAGCACACCTATATCCACACCGTACAGCGTGGCATTGCGGCAGTAACCCCCCCCCCCCCCCCCCCCCCTTTCTGGTAGCTGCCGATTAGGTACGCGTATGCGTAGCCCGGTATGGTATGCCCACCCAACTTGGCGGGCGCCGCGCAGAGCCGCCTGACGCCCCTCTCCCCTCCGCCGCCCTGCAGAGCCATCACTGCCGAGCACTTCAGCTCGCTGTCGCTGCCCGTCGGGGAGTTCCTCGCCTTGGAGCACGGCACGGAGTACGCCGGCTACGCGTGCGCGGATTCTGGCGGTGCGCCCCCCCCCCCCCCCCCCCCCCCGGGCTTGGCCGTAGTGGGATGCCGCTGCCGCCGCCTTGTGCGCCGCCCTCTCTGTTGCCGACCCGTGGCAATGTACACAAGCAGGGGCTCTCACCCGGCTGCCCTTCTTCCGTGTTGCACTTGTTACTGAAGTTGCAGCTCTGGGTACTGGTATGCAAGCATGAGAGCTGCGCCTGTTATATCCGTGCGATATCCCGTTGGTGGTGGATCTGACGCGGCTGGGGTCACGCTGCCCCACGTGTAGTGCACACCAGCAAGCTGCCGGCGGAGCACAGGGCCAGCCAGGACTTTGCACGCTCCCGCGCGCACGCGCCCGGCGCGGATGTCGGCCAGCGGCTCATCCTATGCGAGAAGACCTGGACCTTCCCTCAGGTTCGCGCTCGACCGGTTTCCGGCGCTACCTGAACCGGAACCTGCGTGATCCCTGTTTGAAGAACAAGGCTCATCCGACTTGAATATTTGAACATATCAGTGAAGAGCTTAACAGAAACCTGTTTGGATGTCATGGCCACTGGCGCAGGTGCTTGAGGCGATGATTGGCAACCACATCCACCGTCTCTACGTGGTCGGGGACTCCGAGTCTGCGTCCCCGATCATCGGCCTCATCACGATGTCGGACATCCTCAAGGTCGTTGCCCAAGTCACCCGCAGCCTGTGAGCCGCCAGCGCCCACCAATGGCGAACCGGCGCCACTGCGGTGCCCTCACCTCTTCCGGAATGTACAGCCTCCCGCAGTAGGAAAGTTGCTAGCTGGGGCGGTGCGGAGTGCCCTGCCCCCCCCCCCCCCCCCCCCCCCTCCTCCCCTCCCCCAAACAGGTTCCCTTAACTCCACGGCGTCGCCATGACATGACTTTCTCTGTAGCTATGGGTGATGCCCCCGTAGGTACCTGTCAACATGTATGGTGATTCATAGCATACCAATGTGCCTCTGCGGCCTAGCCTGCCCCCCTTCCCTTCCCCCTCCCCTCCTCCCTGCCCCACCGCACCTGTGCGGCACAGAGCGCCATGCACTGTCAAATAACGTGATTGCAAGTACCCCAGCCTGGAGACTCAGTGGAAGAGAAGCGCGCTGGCTCCCTCGCCGCAGAATGTGACAAAGTGGCTGACGTTTGTCAAGCTGTCCTCTAGTCCCCTGCTAAGTACTGCAGCCTCTGTGTGCCAGTGCGCGCACTGTGTGTGTGCAGAGAAGTAGCACTGACTGAATGTGATCAATGCGCCTGAGTCCTGCTGCGGGGAAGGCACGACCCACTATACGTATTATATATAGCCACCATGATGTCAAAACGCAACTCGCGGCGGCACTAACTCTGCATGCCTGCTTATTTTGATATCGATTACTGTGGGACGTGTTATCATATTCATTGGGTCACACTAGTGTTGAAGTTCCCTTTTTACAATCTGACCGGATTGTGCTTGGTGTTCTGCTAGGCAAGCTAGCTTCGCTACGCTGCTTACCCATGGCGGAGTATGGATATTACACTATCCATATGGGTATCATACTACAGGTGTTTACTCTGTCGAATTTGTCAATTGCTGCGTTGCCGTGGAATACGATATAGACAGTATATATGCATCAGCAGAATAGTCAGCACGACTGTCATCTCATGATGTACACACGCGATTAGGGACTAGGGATCATACTGTACAATACTGCTGTTATTTGCCGGTGTAGAGTCATAGAGTGTAGGTCGAGGAAAGAGTGAGATAATACCGCTATGTCCCATAGTGCTCGTTTGCAATGATTGCTCATCAGGCTGCCACCGCTTTCACCAGTTCACATCCAGCGTCAGCCGGATGTTCAGTCAATCTGGCGGCCCCGTGCCATCCCGACGACTCACCACCAGCGCGCACGGCGCACCATGTTATCCATTGATGCGCGCTGATGTTACCCAGTCCATAAATGCTTAGCGATTTATTGGACGATATATATTCTCATATAAACCCTTCCACGTTATTTTATGGTGCGCGCTGATGATACCCAGTCCATAAATGCTTAGCGATTTATTGAACGATATATATGCTCATGTAAACACCTGCTGTATGAGTACAAGGTTGGAATGAGAGGGTCACTAAGAAGAGGATCACAGATACCCGTTCTACTCGTGAATATTTGCGACGGAAATGAAATATATAGTGCTGATTAACATGCATGGTTATTCATAGTTGCACCGTCTGTACGCCATCAGTCGTCCATCATGAATTCTTACTGTGTGATATGATCATCCTGCTGCGGATCTGCGGATTTGTAGTGAAGCTCAGTTGCAGGTGCCATACTGTTGTTGAATAGATGCTCCGAAACCATCGCACCATTATCTCGCTGATGCATGCGTCACATGAGTCGCATGATGAGCTTAATCGACACTACCGGCTCATCATGTTGGAAAACAAGCGCAGCAGATCTATCTATACTGCTACAGCAGCTCCGCGAGATAATACCGCAGCACAGTAGCAGGATGAGCCGACGAAATGATGCTGAGACCCCACAGCCACCCCGCTTGAAAGTAAACAGCCCCTAAAAATCAAGAGCAGCACTCGCGCATGCTCATCGATCGGATTCGGCTCGGAGCTCGCGCTGTTTACTTCTTTATATTGTTTCCCCATCTATCTAAACGAGAAAAAACAGCCCAAGTGCACCGGCGACTTGCCAGTAAGCCTCCATTCTCTCCTTGGCTGCTTGTTTAACCCCGTCTCGCCTCCGTTCACCGCTTTTCCGGACCGCAAACGCGCGCAGCGCGAGCCGGCGGCATGGTGAGGGGGTGAGCTCAGCTGTGTCGTCATGGGCTCACGGCCCAGCGCGGTGTTCTCATAAATCGGTGCGCGGCCTCGCGCACGCCACATATACAGCAGTCCATAAAATCTCCACGCATTCGTGATTCTGCTGATTATTGATAATGATTCATGGCAGTCATTGCGACGCCGAGTGCCCGAGTCGCCGCCAGGGTAGTTGATCTGGACAAACCTCCGACGAAACCACAGTGTATTTCATCGTCCCGCCAGGCCCGCCTGCAGATGCACGCGCCGCCGCCGAAACCATTGACATCACTACAAGGTGTATACACCGGCTCAGACGAACACTATCAAATATCCGCCCCATCATATCGTTCATATGTAAAGCATACAATGGGATCATGGCCACCTCATGGGCATATGTAAGGATATTACCCTGTATGCAATCCAAGCGCATCGTCGGATTTTAATGCATCACGCGCGTACCATTGTTAATATATTGTAGTGGCGCGAGCAGAATGTACGGCAGAGCCCCGTTGATCTGCCAACGACTATTTAATCCTTACTATTTTTTAAAATGCACTTCTACCACTGATTTTCGATCACGTGGTGAACGTACTGTAAAAGTTCGGGGTCGTCCAAGAGCGAGCAGCTCTTTCGATTTAAAACAATCGTCCGATGAAAGGGCCACCACCGAGAGGCGCGCGACGGAATGTACTGTAACAATAAATTAGACCGCCGATAGCGATGAGCAGCAGCTCTCTCGGTACGGGTAGCTTGCGTGTCGCGGGGACGACCTGCAGTACCCCGGTCCGAAATGGTGCTTGCTGAGCGATATCGGTACCGGTGTGAATTACAAAAAGGGCAGTTCCCCAGAATTCCCCAGAATCGGTACAGGTAGTATCGCTGATATGTAGATAGCTGGAACGCGCCCGCGCGCAGCAGGCAGCGGGAAGATGGGAGAGAGCACAACATCGGCGGCCATCATCTTGCTCGGACGTCGAGACCACAGCGCCGCGAGATAACAAGATAGTCGCAAACCGGTATCGGTCGGGCACGGTGCCGCGGCATCGTCTGCTCCCGTGCGGGTTCCTCGCCAGCCTCGGGTGTCATCTCCTGGTCTGCTGCCCCCCCCCCCCCCCCCCCCCCTTCCCGGTGCACCTTTCGGCGGCATGGCGAGCGGGGAGCTCCGCCGGTTCGCCTCGGCGCAGCTGTGTCGGGCCGCTGTTTCGCGCACGTCGCTGCTGCCCGTCACCTCCGCCGGGCAGTACACTCTGCTGGCCGGCCTGGGGCTCGGGGCGGCGATTCAGGCCGCGCGTCCGTCCGGCGCCCAGCTGCTGCGGGGCTGGTGGGGGTCGGCGGTCGCTCGGCAAGGCAGCAGCGGCCGTGCGGGCGGCAGCCGGTGGCGTCGCGGCACCCGGCCAACTGGGCAGCAGCCGCCGCCGCAGCAGCGACAACAGCAGCAGCCACAGCAACCCAGCACGTGAGAGGCCATCCCCAGCCCCCTCACCCCCCCCCCCCCCCTTTGTCCCTCTCCGCTCCGCGGTCAAGCCTATGGGTCTGGGTGATTCCCGTCCTTATGGTCAGCGGCATTGACACTTGAATACTCTCGGGCTACCGGAGCTTATTATCTGTTTTGATTATTAATTGAATCGCAAGAGCGCATCGGGCCAATGCCGCCCCCGCCGCGTGCCCCTCCCGCCGCCAGGACCTACGTACACTTCCAGGGCCGCGGACCCTTCGGGACAGGCGGCCCCGGCTCCTCCAGCGCGCGCACGTGGGCGATGCGCGCCGCGGTGCTCGCCGGCGGCGGCGTGCTCTTCTACTACACCTACCGGTGCCCCCCCCCCCCCCCCTTGCGTTCCCCCAACCTCCCCAGCCCTTCCACATGACAGGGCTGCGAGCCCGCCCTCACGTTGCCCAGAGTGCGATGGTGGCTGACGCCGGGGCTCTGCCGTGGCGCAGGCAGGAGATCCCGTACAGCCACCGGAACCACCTGGTGCTCATCTCCCCCGCCACCGCCCGCTCCCTGGGGGAGGCCACCTACAAGCAGGTGCGGCGCGCCCCGGCATCCGGCCGCGTGGGGCAGCTCACCACCCCGCAGCACGCGGCCAGGCGCACGCAAATATCCGTTCCCCAGCTGCCCGCGGTAGACTGGATCAGCCAGCGACCGGCATGATGCGTCGGCCATCGATCGAAGCCATCAATGAAACATGCGAGCACCATAACCACGCTCTGGGCTCGCTATACATCGCTGTTTTCGACCCACCTCCCTCCCCGGGCAAGAGCCAATGAGAGGACGACCGCACCGTGGCATTCAATCCACTAAAAGCACCGGCGCCGGCGCATCTATAACATCCCTCATTATAAGTGGGGCTTGCATGCCACCAATGGGGCCATTTGCCATGGTTCCGTCCATAGTTTCGTCTGTGCACTTGAACTCTGACAGGCATAGCAGGAACTTAGTCACGGTGGTCGTATCACCACGTCGGCACCCGTGATGAATCGTGTTGCGTCATCGAGGAGGGGATTCCGTGCTACATTCGTGGTATGTTCGGATTTATTTTTATTTGAACACAGCATTTCTCTCTTTTCGCGCTGGGGTGGGGGTAACAACAACAACAACAATAATAATAATAACACACAGTCCAACCTAAAGCGGGCTTCAGTGCTGATGCGGAAATGTGTCATAACGCAACACAGCCAACTTATATTCCGAAATTCCGACTCGATTTGCCGCGGTGCCATTCCTTATTACTTAAATGGTGCGGTGTAATAGTAGCGCCGGCAGCGCTCTACCAACAAGCACCAGCAGCAGCACCGCGAGCTGCGAGGCCACATCGAATGCTGCCTCACTGTCACTCATCCCCATCACCCCCCCCCCGCCCCTCCCCTCCAACTTGTGCCGCCTCCCGCAGGTCCTCGGCGGCGCGCGCGCCCAACATGCTCTGCTCCCCAGCGACCATCCCCGCACCGCCTTTGTGAGGCAAGCCCCCTCCTCCCCCCCCCCCCCCCCCCGGCTACCTCGATGTCCGCCATGACAGTGTCCAGCAGACCCGCCCGCAGCTCCTCCTCGCTAGCCAGCCATCACGACCTGCTCGGGGTCCCCGCCGCGCTGAGCCGAGTGTCCCCACCTGGCGATGCGGCGCTGCAGGAAGGTGGGCACGCAGCTGGCGGAGGTGGCGGGCCAGGGCTCCGGCGGCGGCTTCTTCGCGCACATGAAGGTAACCTATCCCGCCGGCCCCCTGTGGCAGCTGTGCGCGCTGGTGGGGCAGCGGTGGCTGGCTGCGCTGGGAGCTCCCCTCCAGCCGTGTTTAGCGGCAGGCAACCACCCCGCCCTCGGCGCCCCGCCCGCCGTGACGCCGCGCCTCTCGCCCCGCCCCACAGGAATGCGAGTGGGAGTTCTCCGTGATCAAGTCGCCGCAGATCAACGCGTTCGTCGTCCCGGGGGGCAAGGTGGTCGTGTTCTCAGGTCCGCCGCGCCCCCGCCCCTGACATGCCTTAACCCCCCCCCCCCCCCCCCCCGGGGTAATGGATTTGCGCCCGCGTGACCAAACTGCTCGTCCCATGTGCCGCAGGGCTGCTGGACGCGCTGGCCAGGGAGGACGAGCTGGCGTTTGTGCTGGCGCACGAGATCGCCCACGTCGTGGCGCGCCACGCAGTGCGCCGCCGCGTCCTCCTCCCCCCCCCCCCCCCCCCATCATTTAGGTTTTACACTTGCAAACATTTGCGGCTACCTCGTCCTGAGAAGCAAAGCAGAGTATGGCTGTGTGTGTGTAGGGAAGGGGGGGTGAGAGGATGGAGAGGCGGCCAATTGCGCATGCTCTTGCCTCCTCCCCCCCCCCCCCCCCCCAACCCCTCGCCCCCTCCCACACCCCTCCCTCCATGTCCTCCACGCCCTTGCCGGCGCCCCTGAACGCCGACCTGCTGGCCCGGCAGGATGAGAAGATCTCCACCAGCGGCCTCGCCAGCGTGTTCAACGTGAGCCCCGGGCCGACCCCCCTCTCCCCCCCCCCCCCCCTCCACACACACACACACACACACGTGGCTTTCAAACGCTTTGCCCGGGGGCTGCTGTTTTGAGCGATAAGCATTGGGAATTTGAAGGGTAGCATTTTGTTGGATCGGAGCCGGGCAGATCGTTTCCAGATATGAAAGTGATGTTTCGACATGTAGCAGAGCATCCGCTCGTCATCGCCCCTCTCCCTGCCGTTGCTTTCCCCTTCCTGCGCCACACCTCATCCGCGGCGACATTGAGGAGGTGTTGTTGACGCTCTGAGGGTTGGATTGGGCGTTTTCGCATTCTCGCGTGCGGCCGCCTGTTGTTGTGATGTGCCGCACCATCGATAAGGCAATGGTGGCAGTGTTGGCGCAACTAACCCCCCCCCCCCCCCCCCCGCCCCCCCCGTGATGTGTGCCACTGCTGGTCGCAGATGTTCTTCTACTCCCTCTTTGGTGGGTGCCGCTGCGTACGGGCGCATGCCTCCCCTCCTGTGAAGGCGTCTCCGGGCGGTGGTTGCGGCGGTGGCGGATCTCGCGGGAGGGAGGGAGGGACGCGCCCCTCGGGTGGCGCCAGATGACGGGCTTGAGGGCACCAGTGACGTGCGGCTGCGACTGCTGCGGCTCCATTGGGGCCCCTGACGACGACGGGACCCCGTGGCGTGTGGTTATTCCGTGTGGCTCGTGATCGCGTGTTTCTACGGACGTGCGCCATGCACGCCGGCGCGGGTAGCGCATACGTGCCGGCGGCCTTGTACGCGTGTGGTAACCCCAGTATGAGACACTGAATGTATACTAGCGTATAGTAGTGCCATTGATGCTGCATTAGCACTGCTGCACTGCGACATAGTCCTGTCGCCTACACAAGGCCCGCCCTACGCGGTTGAATGGGCGGACCCTACGCGGCTGGGCCAAGGGATGGGCCCTTCACTGATGCTGGGTAAAGACGGCGTGTCCCGAGAAAGAGCTTGATTCCGCTGTTGCGACGTTCAAATTTCCGTGTTGCTGTGCCCAGGCTTCTCGCTGGAGGGCGCCCTCGTGCTCGGGTTGGAGCTGCCCTACTCGAGGTGACCTGCCAGCTTGCCGGCATTGCCCCCTTAGCTGTGCAAACAAGCCTTGGAAAGCAACCCATGCACAATAAAGATTTATGCAGAAAGCTCGTTTGCAAAATCAACTGCCTAGAAGAACAGTTAGCTAGGCGCACCATTTGACCAGAGAATTGCGTTGTCTTTCTCACTTGGTTCCGAGCACTAACATACAGTCAGTCCATTAATGTAAGACTTTGAATCGTGTTGAGGTATGAACGTTTTGCTTCATGACTACACACAACCTGCGAGACACCGGCCAGTGTGCTTCATGCGATCAAACCAGGAACCCCCCTGCTGCAAATGAAATGAGGCAGTAAGATTAACATGCCCGCGCCCATCGAGTTGACCACTCTGTGACCATGTGAAGACAGCAAGCTCGCCAGGGCCTCCTTGCACATCCGATCGACACTTGTTGAAGCCTTTCCGCCACACTAAGTGTTATAGCCGACGCTTTCTATAGGAACCCCTGTCGTAAGCCTCAAAGTCGGGCTTGCCTCCAACCTATGAGAACGTGTGCCGTGGTTTCGCTTCTCCGTCTAGACTTGATCTGTAGCTAGTAGGGAGGGCGGGTCGCAGCGACCTTTTTACCTTATTCACAATGTTCCTATTATTACCGCGTCGGCACCCGTATATGTACCGGCTGTATTCGGTTGGGTACCTAGCCTTCGGAGGGCTGCACGCTACGCGCTTTCACTAGCGGGCGCTGTGCGGGTTCGGGCAGCCAAACCGCAAGAGAGCTGGCCCGGTGAGCATATGACTAAGCAGGAACAAATTTCCAAGTTGCGTTGGTTGGGGTACTTCTGCACAGTGCCTTTGCTTTCCCTACAAACAAAAGGTATGCGAGCGTTATTCCGGTACACGGCTCGCGATTTTCAGGTTGATGCGCTGTGCTTTGAAGCGTCGTGGCAGGCTTCGTAGCGGCGTTATTCGCACCGCCCCTGTCAACGTACCCGTACCCGCGCTGACATCACCACCTCTCACTCCCTCTCATCGCACGAGCCGTGCACAGGTTCAAGCTAGCGATTACCAGGGCGGCACCTGGCCGGGGTGATGGGCTGATGGGGTACGCTGCGCCTGATGCGTGCAGGCGGAACGAGTCCGAGGCCGACCTCATCGGGCTGCACCTCATGGCGGAGGCCTGCTACGACCCCAGATTCGCCCCCGGTGCGGCGCGTGGCGTCACCCCCCCCCCCCCCTCCCCCCCCCCCTCCCCTCTGCTCTCAATAGGGACAACCCCACGTTTATCGATCCGTTTGTCTGCCGGCATACACTAGAAAGGGAATGTGTGTGAGAAGTAGAGCTCCGCTCCCGCACCTGATGCGGTGCTGGCATGCCGTTCAACAACCCTATCTGCCAGCTCCACCTCTGAAGTCTCTCTCTCTATGTACACGACAAGTACCGGTATGGACAGACAGAAGAAGCGGAAACTGCACAAAGTAGCCTTACAAGCCGCAAGTACTACATGCGTATACATAAATCATCGATTGCTAGATTGATTTGACATCTTACAAGATGAGCGCTCATCGGGCGGAAGTGCGATGAATCCCGTATCCGCTTTTTTATCATGCCGGCGTATGCGAGCACATACGGGTATGCGTAAATGGTACATGGATATGTGTGTGATGTGTATCTATCTTGCGGGAGCTATAGGAGGCCAAGGACTGTCACTGCACCGAAGCAATTAGGCAAATATCCAGTGAGGATATACCTCTCGCACATGGCGTACGCATTTACGGCCTAGCCGTACGCGTTGAAGTGCGTACGCATGAACGCCGTACGCGTTTAACCACGCACTCATTGACCGCCTAGCATTAACGCATTAGTACGTATTAGCACCCCCCCCCCCCCCCCCCCCCCTTATTGAGTTCCACACGATCGGACATGATGGGTAAAAACTGTCAGCCCCAAACATGTGGAGGTGTCTGTCCAACCACGCGAGGGGCGCTGCCATTTTTTGACGATGACCTTTTTGTCCAGCATCGAAACTCCGCATGCTGCGCAATCGGCGTGCGGCCCATCACTGCTCATCAGGCATCCGATTATCCTGTGATGGGCCACAGCCTAGGATATCCCAGGAGGAGGTTAACCCAGGATAGTAGGATTTTATGGTGCTTGACCCTGGTTAGACCGGTGTTTTTGAGGTCAATTTTCCATATCCCATGACTACCCTGTAATATCGTCCAAGGCGGAGGATAACCCGGGATTATCCTCCGCCGCATTTCTGCTGCCGCTACTACTGCAATACTGCTTCGTTTATTATATACTTTTCCACATGTACTGAATTGTTGTACACATATCCCGGACTTGTCTCAGCATCTCTTCCGGAGTTATTGCGGTGGAGTAACTGTGCGCCCGCGTTCCCCAAACTGCAGGCGTCCACAAGAAGATCGAGGGCGCGGCGCCGGCCTCCCGCGTGCCCGCGCTGCTCTCCACGCACCCGCCCAGCGCAAAGCGCATCCGCAGCCTGGTCGATAACGTCCCGGAGGCGATGCAGGTGTACGAGAGCCAGGACTGCCAGGCGCGCCGTGCGGGGCTGTACAACGCGCTCCAGCGGGAGGTGCACCGCCAGGTGACATTTGAAAACAATGGCGGCGGCTTCTTCTGAAAATAATGGCGACGGCTTCTTCTGAGACGCCTACCAAGGCAGGCCGGGGAACCAATCAGCGCCGCCGTCCTAACGGCTCGGTGGGCAAGCCAACCGCGCCGTCAATCTCCGCTCGGTGGCGCCCTCCTTTCTCAATAAGGCGGATTGCTCCAAGCCGGCCTAGCACTGTAATTGTTGTTGTGCTTGTAATTTCTCGTCGATCACCTTTCAAGCGGCCGATTTGGTCCACCACATGTGCACCTGGCCTGCCGCATCCCGCATGGGCGATGGCCACGATGTGCGAGCCTCTTGTTACCGAGTTTGCAATGTTGGCTCGAGCCTTTCGTTGAATGTCTAGAAATGTCATAAGAGCCGTTTTGTGAGGTCAGGGCGATGTGGATTGCACCGGCGCATTCATTGAATGACTTCGGGTATATGTGTGTGTCTGCCTCAGGCGCACAGATCGTTGAATTTGCGACTGTACGCGGGTCGGTTGGTGAAAGGTAGAGTTCGCTGCGGGTCATCGGCCGAAGCCGCCCCAGCACTTGACCTCTTGCGCCAACTGCAGTCGTAGGTCTGGCATACCCCTTCGAACATTGCCTCATTCGAACCCCGAAGGGCTAATGCGTCAACCGGATAAACCCCGGGACATGGGCCTGGTCGATACGATTGGTCTTGCGAGACTTCTGTTTGGAGTGGCAGGGTTTGTTTCCGGTATCACGGCATCGGGAGGAACGCCAGGCATGGCGTCACTTGCAACTTTATCTTGCCTTGCTGTCTTGTCTGTTCACGGGGCTGCATGACTTGCTTCCAACCGCTGACCGCTTGCGTCTCTCGTCCTTGAGCGATGCCGTCCACGGCCGCACGACCGATCCCACATGTGATGGGTGGGTCAGGGGGCGACCTCGAAACTCGTGTGCGGCATCGAGTGGGGGACGTGGTATAATACATGCTCCTCTGCAAGCCTCGAGGGTGATGTCTCGGGGGCTTGCGATGTATTCCCTTGATGTACCGATCCACCTGAGCACGTACCCCGACAGTGGGCGCTCCGTGGTACCCGAGCCATGTACGAGGAGTGACTGCGGCAGACTTGACGATTGGGTTGACGGGGACGGGTGAGGCCACACCGAGGGTAGTGTGCAAGGCGCCCGCATGTATGGCATGATCTACCGGCCAGGCCACCGGGCGAAAACACTGGAGAAGGAGGTGGCGCGCAAACAGAAGGAGTGGGGTGATGACAGAGGCGGGTTGAGCGTCACGAGAGGCGCGTAGCGCAAGCAGGGACTGATTACAGGCGCGGTGCCATGGAGGCAGTAGAGATCCTGCGGCGGGGCGGTTTCGATGCCAGTCTTGGGAGGTGTTTGTCACCGGCTTCGACGTTTTAACTCCTTGTCGCCCGGCATTGCTGCCCTCAGATAGGAAGGGATGGAGATGTTACCGGTACAATGGAATACATACTCATAGCAGTACGCGGGTACCCGTATACCGAACGTATTGTTATACTTGTTTCATGCATAATAAATCGACTATATGTATATATATTCTTGTTGTATGCATAATAAATCGAATATATATAACATCATATATGATGTTATATATAATATCAGATATCGGCATCGGGTGGTTTCCTGCTTTCATGTATCTCAATGCCCGAGGGGTTCAACTACGCAGCGTGTCCGTCAAGCTCCCGCGCCTGACGGCGACCTGCAGCTGCAGCAGCCGGGCCGCGGTCACGCTGGCGCGGATCTCCAGCCCCTCCTCGCTCATCGGCTGCGGTCGCAGTGTACCGGCGCCCCCCGCCTCCGCATGTGCGCGGCTTGAGCTGGCGTAGAGTAGCCTGCGCGGGCCACCGCCCAAGTGGGAGCGTGTCAAGCAATTGCATCTTTCCCAGAGCATCAACGACGGAGCATCCAGAGTGCCCTTCTTCAGCTGACATTGGATCAAAAGTGGCGATTGAATCCGCCCCAGTGTCAGAGTATTTCTTAAATTGTCAAGTTAAATCCGCATCGAATTTTTGATTCGATACCTTGGCTGGAGAAACGAGGGAGAGGGCCGGGGGGGGGGGGGGGGGGGGGGAGGGGGCTGGAGATGCTGTTCAATGTGCAGGTGTGGGCGCCGGATGGTATGTAGAGGATCTCGAGTCGAAGCGCCAAAAATCAAATTTATTATGTCAGTTGGGATATTTTGGATCACAGTCACTGTAAGGACGAATCGACACTGGCTCATGTGGTGCGTGGGAGTCTTAAACTGTTTGAAAGTCGTGCCAAAACGTGGCTAGGCCTTTAGCGTTGGGCCTTTGTAAAGGCAGGTCACATCGTACGGCACGTGATGAGCTGGTCAATGCCCTGCGGGCTCAGCTCAGAATTCAGCGGCTAGACGACATGGTTAAAAGTGGTGTTAAACACGGCCAGGATCAAAGGGTTTCGAGCCCGCACAAGTATGGGTTTTAGGGTTTAGGGTTTAAAACCCTAAAATGCCATCCCCTGTTCCACGTGTATACACCCAATGTATTGTGTGTTAAGAAACCGCAAAGCGAGGAGAGGAATGCTCGAGGCAATGTGGAAAGAGGGGGGTTGGGGGGGGGGGGGGGGGGAGGGGGGCTACCCGATGCGGCTGCAACCCGCCTCGCACAGCTGCGCCTCCGCGGCCATGCATCCCCGCCGACCGTGCCGCCACGCCGCGCGCAACGCGAGGCTCCCCGCGGGGCGACCCGCCTTGTAGTAGCGCGCCGTCACGCCCGCCCGGAGCGCGTCCACCGGCAGGTGGCAGGCGACGCCCCACGCCGTCAGCCGGGAGGACAGCAGGCTGCCGGTGGCGGCGACCTCCACCCCTGCGAGTTCCGGCATGGATCGGCCTTCAGAGGACGGCATGCGACAGGCCCAGCCTAAGTTTGAAGTCTGAAATCTCTAACAGCTTTACTCCTGCCGTTTTCTGAACCGCGCAGGCCGGCTGTCTTACGGCTGCGCGAACCCGCACAGGGTTGGCCATAGCCTGCAGCATGCAGCCCTCTGAAGGCCAAGTCCCGAATCCCCCCCCTCCCAGCGGCTGACATAATGATTCTTCGTGGGCCAAGCCGCTCATACAGCACCATGTCCCAGGCCCAGACACCCACCCTCCTTTGCGGGACGGAAGTTGTGTCGGGGCATCGCCCCTGGACGCGCTTGGCGCGGCTCCAACCTACCCTACGCAAGCTAATGATGACTGGCCACGTGAGACGCTGTTGGGTTGGTTTGGGTAGTTCTTTGGAGGAGGTGGGGGGGGGGGGGGGGGGTGTGTGCGGCCCCGCTCAGCCTCTGCAGAACGCCAGTCGACGCTACCAGCGCGATCAACGACAGATGGAGGGGACCAAAATGACAGATGGTGGCCTTCATACGTGGAGCTCAGGACAGGTTCGCCTGCCGGAGCTGGCCGCCCGATTTCGGAGCTTCCGTGGGACCCCGGGCCCGGGTACTGTAGTGGCTCCCTGATCGCTACAGCGCCGACACGTTGGCTGCTGACCCGCGGGACCGGCACTCTACTTCTCCCCCCCCCCTGCAGAGTTCCTGGCAGCGTTCCCAATCGGTGTGCGGTCATGACCTTGACCCCACCTATATCTCCGCGTACGCTCTCTCTCTGTCTCTCTCTCCCTCTCTCGCTCTAGGGGGGCGAGGGGCCGAGGGAAGGAGGGACGGACCTGTGGCCTCGAGGCGGTGGACGGCATCCAGCGTCAGGGCGCCGCCGCAGGCATTGCCGGCAGCCTCCACACTGACCGTCGAGCCGGTGGGCAGTTGTCGAGACCCCTGGCGGGCGGGCCCCGCGGCGCAGTGAGTGGGTGTCGCGGCGCCTGGCCAGCTATATCCGCCTCGCAGCGGCGATGGTGGAGATATTCACGCCCACGTACTAGACATTTCTAAACATATGTGTATTCGTAGGTATCGAACAATAAGAAAGCCCCAATATAATACAGTAATTGGGTATACAATAATGGCAGTATACGCTATAATTGGCATTATATGTACCGGTATAATACATGCAGCCAAGAGGAGGAGGGGGGGCACCCTGCGTGATCGTACCTTTGCTCGCAGCTCCTCTAGCTGCCTGCTACCAATACGCCGCGGGCTCACGCGGGCGGAGCCCTCCGGGGTCCAGCCTGTGGCACCGTTGGCACGGTGCTTCAATGCCCCCCACCGGCAAACTTACAAGAGCGGGCGCGGCGCGCGCCCCTGCCGGCTGCCCCCTCCACCTGCGCTTTTCCTAGTTGTGCACGCTTGTCTGCGTCCACCAGCTCTTGGTCAGCGCTCTCATAGCCGCCCTGACACCCCCCCACTTTCACATATCCACCATTCGACAGCACAACCCCCTCCCAGCCACCTCTTCCACGTTCGTTCCCTGTCTAAGTATCGTTATCTCTTGCCGTGCGCTCTGCCTTGGCGGCATCAGAGCCCCCCCCCCCCCCCCCCCCCCAAGGGGAGGGTTCCGCCTTCCCTCCATCACTTGCCACGGAGGGTGTCGGCTCCAGCAGGGCAACCCCGAGTACCCAAGCATAATCTTGCAGAATGCTTGCAGTCTATAAGGAAGGGAAGCCGGCTATATAGGATATATGAAGGGGGAGGGAGAGGGGCGGCCACGAACCGGCCAGCACGCCCTGCGCCCATTCCCGCCCGCGCCAGGTCACCGCCGCCGCGCCGTCGTCCAGCTGTCGCCGGGTGCCGACAGCCCTCGACCCCAGGTGCAGTGGACGCGGCACGGCGCCCTGGGCCCTGATCTTCCCTCCCACGACGTCCGCTGCGATGCGTTGCCTGTCGAGGCCGAGGGCTGTGCCCATCGGCAGCTCACTGCCGTCCTCGGCGGGGTTCGACGGCGTCCCGCTGCCCGGCTGATCGGCAGACCTCCCGCCGGCCATCACACCCCAGCAGAGGAGTTGATGCCGCCGCCGCCGCCGGTCGCCCCCAGTGGTGTGCACAAGAGAAAACGCCGGTCTGTAAGCTGGCGCGCGGGCACCAAACTTCAATCAGGCAGGTTCTGGTACCGGGTGCGTAGTTGTGCTCAGCGGTGTGCTGAAGGGCTACTGAAGTAGGGGCATAGTCAACAAACTCATCGGACGACGCGAAGCAAAGACGCCGATCGGCGCGGCAGCGATAGAAAACTTGCCGACGACAAAAAATGTTATTTACATCAGGGCTTTCACAAAAGCGCACTACAACAAGCGACGAAAAAAAATGTGATGCTTTAGTCGCTACCTATCGAGAACAAAGATAGCACGGTATTCCTTTGAAGGATGAGACATATCCCGCAGTGATCCTCGGCACTCATAGCTGGTCCTCAGTGTCGACATATCAGGTACCCGCATATACCCATGTACTGTACTGCTGATGGCATACATCAGGCAACTAACGGCGGGTTGAACTATACGCGGGTTGAACCTGCGAGAACATGGCCGCTTGATTGGTATTGCTATTTTACTTGGCAGCTTGCGTGATAGCTTGGCCAGCTTCATGTAGTGAACGAGTTGATAAAATCATTCATTTCGTATAGCATGACGCCCATAAGTAACCATAAGTACGCAATCCACAATTCGTCTGAGCTATTTATGTATATACGAATGGATATCAATTATTAAATCGAATATTAGATACAATCAACATATCATGGCATTTTCATGCGGTCACATGCCCCAGCGCGACAACCACGGTACTTATTGAGTGAAAGATGTAGTTTATATATTGTAATTCATATCATCATATATTTGAAATTTTATGCCCGCCGTTTGCTTGCACACCGTAGCACAGTTACCAAAGACCAACACAAAGAACGGACGTGGCTGCATGACAACTGAAGCCGCCAAACGCCCTTAGGGTCGCAAATCCCGCCGTCTCACCGGCATATGTCCATCGTTGTCGTGCACAGGCGCACCACACGAGTGCCGGGCTCAAAATCGGCGTTCGATGCATGCTCGCGCGCACGGCCTCAATGTACGTACCCACTTATGGGCATGTGGGTTGAATGTGCAACCCCATACTTTATGTGGAGGGTGTACACCATTGCGCGGGCAGTACCGGGCGCCGCGCGCCGGTGAGTCCAGCTTGTAAAACACCCTCAGTCCCCATAAGTCCGGGTTTTAGGGGATTAAATTGACATGCACATACATATGGCTACATCGAGGCCGTGCACACGTGCATGCATGTTGCTAAGGGTACTAGTAGGGCTTGAGAGAAATACTGCGATGGCGCGTTCGACATGATATTGCGACGTGGTAGCCGTTCCCATTAACTCTTTTACATAGGCGAAAGCGCAGCGAGCAGTGGCGCTAGCGCTTCAAAAGCACACATTGCGCGACCAAATCATGTGCATATCCCAATAATGGGACACAACTGCCCCCGTACTTATACCGCATCACCTTGGTATGATAAATATCCACCATGCGTGTAGTAGGGCATTGAAACCAGGTTATTCAGGATATCGGGGAAATCCTTTGTACGTATTCCGCTAGCTTACGAGCAAAATCACAGGAATAATGATGTTGCGATCGCTTCGCATGCGCGCTCATGAGACGGTTCTCGCGGCCTCTTTGCCGAAGTCTGTGCGCGGCTTATCGCACGTCACCACGAGCCGAGTGGTACTGAAGTGGCGTGCACTGTAACTCACCGATGCTGGTGGAAATACTGTTGTAAAAATGCGGGATCGGGTGTGGCGGCCGTACGTATCACTCAAGGGGGGCAAATGCCAAGTATGGGTATCAATGGCCCTTGTGCGAGCATCCCAACAAATTGTCACGCCGCCCACCGGTCTTGGATATGGAGACACACGTGCTGTAAACTTTCACCCCCATGATGTGGCGCCACATGTTGCAATGAACGTTACGTTTCGATCTCGTTCACTTTTGTAGCCCAATATGTGCCTTAACGGCGTGCCCGACCGTCCGCAACAGAAAGGCGCTTGCGTATGGGCTACGCTTTATGTACAATCTAATGATATTTATACAAGAGCTTTGTAAGCAATCCATACAACGCTACGAATATCCGCGTGTCTTGCCAGGGTGCTCAGACGACGAGGGCAACACCACAGTTGCGATGGTATCACTGATTAGCACACACCGTGTAGGCGTATAGCGGCTCGCACTTACATGGCCCCACAGCGCGCCCAACAACTTCATGCTAGCCGTTTATTTGCCAGTATGTTTCTTCAACCATCCAGCATGGTCATCCCGCTATGCCGCCATGTTTTATGCATGCGCAATGGCACAAGTGAGGCACCAAACCCAATGTTGTGGGGGTTAGTAATTGAAATCAAACGACCCATGTGTCACCGTGAGTCACCACTCGCGTGTGGCGCGATTGTTAGGGTCATAGGATTTTATTAAACCCTATGATGATGATATTGGCTGATCAAAATAGTGCAATAATCTAGGGATTCAGGACATAGTAGTCATGTCAGCTCAAACCCTATATGTTTATATTCAGCTTTCCATCTATTGGTAACCTCAGAATTATCGAAAATAAGGGGTCTAGGACTTGTATGGGGGGCTGCAGTACAAGTACCGGAACACCGGATGATGATGAGGTTTATAATTTATATGCTTGTTTATTTAATATACCGGTGTATATGTAGTTTCACATATGTACGAGGGCATGTAAATATACATAAATGTACATGTATGCTTGTGTAGAGCTATTATATTTGTGCTACGATTTAGCGCTGTAATTGAGCTACCATGCATGCTGTACATATAGTTACCATAGTAAGTATGGATTACCATCATTACTTTGCTTCATACTCCTATAAATAATGAATCCACCCCAATAGTGAACATGGGGAGGGGCCCGGAATGTTCATTATGGGTCGTACATTGACAACACGTCCATAGTGAACAAGTCTATAGTAAAAGCACTTCTATAGTGCAAGGGGGGGGGGGCAGATTGCTTATTCACACCGTTGCAATACTTCTATATATATTTGTGCGCCGAATATGTTTGTTTCTACATCATGGCTTTAACATATGCGCACTACAAACAGAACTAACATCAAATATGAAAGGTTGCCAACAAAAAAGACATAAGCCTGAAACCAAGGTCGAGCAGGGGGCCAGGGAGCCAAGAACCCAAGGAGAGCCAAGGGAACCACGAAGTCGCCAAGCTGCCAGGGACTAAAGGGACCACCGCCCCGAGGTAGGCCATCAGCCGCGGCGAGGACGCTTGCAGCCAATGACCCGGGTGCGCCGACTATTATTTTGCATATAGTATATATTTCGTAGATATAGTGTATTTACAATTACCATATTACATTGAGGACGACCTTTCTGATTGCCCTTTTTTGGTGATTTCCTGATATCGCCTTCTGCTGCTAGCTCATGTGATTATATTACATAGTAGTGTAGATTACCTTTTACTTAGCTTGATACCCCCATAAAGACCCCACCCCAGTCGTGGACAGGGGGGAGGGGCCCCGAATGTCCATTTTAGAGATATTGTAGTGTCACAGTACTACAGTATAAAACCTGGATCTCAAGATAGTCATCGTCGTCGCTGCCGTATTACCCGTAGGTATGCCGGTAACCGAATTACGTTTCAATCCTCGGATGTCAATACCGTACGCACGCACCGACGATGACAAATGATAGTAAGGATATTGAGCAGGACTCCCACTTTCGTCACATCAATCAAGCGCTTCCGCTTCCGCTCCAACACAACCTGCAACGGACCGGCTGCAGGCGCGCCTCGCCAGCCTCTGACCCGCCGCCGCTCATCGCCGGCAGGCCATCAATAGACATGGGAGGGAGCCGAAGGGCCCCGCAACGGACGCCGAGGGGCGTGGAGCGGGAGATGACTGCCCAGGACGAGAAGATCGTCGCTGCGCTGCGCAACACCCTGTTCGGCGGAGGCCCTGAGCGGCCGACGGCTTCCATTTCTCCGGAACTGATGGCGGCGTATCCGAACGGGATCCCCGATGAAGTGATTCAGCAGCAGGTGACGGCCCTCACTTTCTTTCTCGGACACTACCAGGTACCTCGACGCGCACCTGCCGGTATGCCGGTATACACGTCCAGCCGGTTCCGCGTGTCGTTTTTTGCCCTTACTGTATTTGGTGCATACGGCAGTTGCCGAGATTATACGGTACGTTCCTACCCACAATATGATCGGAGTTGTTTTGGGTACATACAGGTGGACAACGGGCAGGCGCAGTACGGGCAAATGCCCCGAGGAGGCCCCAACATGCGGCAGGCCATGGGCCAAGCTCTGTTCGCCCTTGAGGCCGACGACCTGAAGGCCAAGGGGGCCGCGCCAATGCCGGTGAGCTTCCTCATGCAAGCCGCCATCGACGGCGACGTCGGCGCAATGCGGGATCTGTATCCCTCCGCGGGGATTTCGCCCTTCTCTCGCTGCCCGCAGACTCACCTGCGCATGCTGAAGGCCGCTGTGGACCACGGCCATGCCAACGTGATAGAGTGGCTGGCCAGCCCGGAAATGGGCACGGACATCAACGGGCTTTTCCTGTCCGATGACCACGACGACGAAGGACCTCTCCTGCACGCCTACGCCGCGAGCGGCGTGGACCGCTGTGTCCGCACTCTCCTGGCAGCTCCTGGGATAGACGTCAACAGGACCTTCCCTGAAGACGGCACCACCCCACTGTGAGCGCGCCCCCCCTCCCTCTCCTTGTCTGTATGTCAAGGTAGCTCCAGGCTCCCGGCCCAAGGATCAGCTACTAGATCCCTCGATGGTTCCATGCAACCGTCACCATCAAATTCTGAACATCTGCATCGACCAAACAGTAGAAACGAGCCTTCCTGATCTTTGATTCGTACTCATGTGTCTTGATGTCCATCTATATATACTACGGCCTTTTACAGTTGATTATTTTTTAGGATTTGATTATTCAAGGAATATTCAACGTACCCCATAATTTAACAGCGCCTTTTAAGTTAGCGCGCCGGCTTTCTCTGCATATGGCAGTGCATTTCCACTCGATAGATATCGATGCCGGATGTCGCGGAGTGAATTGCAGGTGTAATTGATGTTCCATTACGTGTCTCCTGTCTGTACATATTTGTCCACCCACTTGGCACATGCATGGCCGCCTTGTCCGCATCCTACATACGCAGGGATGGGGATATAAGATGAAGACAGTGCAATGTATTCGGGATGTTGCAAGTGACACATGCCCCAATGAAATATCAAACAGTCGACACAGTTTATTACACGCATGAAATTTCACAAATTTCCCTGTTGTCCTTCTTCATCGGTAACTTGGTGTTTCAAACTCTATAGCTGGTTTATTGTCTACCTGATAACGCAAACGTTACTTTTTTGACCATACAATAATCCCTGTTGTAAACTCACGAGAGCGTATGTAAACGCGACTATCACTTCATCACTTCAAGTGTTGATGTACGTGTACTTGATATAGCGTTGTTTGGATATGCGATGTGCAGGAACACAAATAAAAGATGTGTATCGGGTGCTAATCAGCTCTGATACTGCCCGCAGGTTCGCCGCGAGCCACCTCGGCCATGTGGCGACGGTGAAGCTGCTCCTGGACGCGCCGGGCGTGGATGTCAACCAGGCCTCGGCGAAAAGCAAGGAGACACCGCTGCATGCCGCCGTCCGCATGGCCGACCGCAACCCCGCCGCCTACAAGGAGATCATCCGCGCGCTGCTGGCGGCCCCCGGCATTGCGCCGAACGCCACCACCTTCTACAGCGAGGAGATGCCTCGCGTGCCGGGGCGCGTGCACCCCGACTGGGCCGGCTGCCGCACCCACAAGGCAACGCCGCTCTTCCTGGTGGCCGCTACCGTCCTGGAGGATTCCTTGTCGGCAGCGCTGGCCGCCCAGCTGCTGGAGCATCCCGACACCGACCCCAACAAGCCCAACGCGGACGGGGTATCGCCCCTGGGGGTCCTCGTCGCCAACGGGAAGCCCAAGACGGCGGAGGCGCTGCTGAGGTCGGCGCGGATCGACCCCAACCTGGGCATCAGCGTGACCGCGGCAGCTAGGAGGGAGCGCGAGTGTGGAATGTGCGGATCCCAGGCGCCCGAGGGCGGAGAGAAGCTGAGCAAGTGCGCTGCGTGCCTGGCCGTGGCGTACTGCTGCAGGGAGCACCAGAAGCAGCACTGGAAGGCCGTCCACAAGGCGTGCTGCAGCCAGCTCAAAGCGCAGTGGGGCGCGAGGAAGGCCAGCGGCCCCCAGCCCGGGGACGAGGGCCCGGGCAACCTGACCCCGCTGCAGCTCGCCATACGCATCGGGCGCCTGGGGGTGGCCAGGGCGCTCGTGGCGGACGAGCGCGTAGCGGTTGGGGAGGAGGAGCTCGCCATGGCGCTGATGGCCGGCAACCTGGACTTGGTGGACCTGCTCAAGGGTAAGGCGAGCCCGGAGTAGGTATCTCCGTGTGACTACCAATGCTCTGGTAGCGTAGGCGCGCCAAGTCCCGGCACACCGGCTCAAGTCCGAGGTACATCAACGTCTGAAGCTCTTCGTTGCGGGAGCTGCTTTATGGCCGCGGATTACCTTGGTGACTCTGCCGCTCGGCTGGATCCCGCGTGATGCGTCGGCGGGGCCGATGAGCCTCAGACGAATGGTGTCCGCCACCAATCACAGCATCCAGGGTACCACCGCATTGCTCTACACCCGTCGGCTTTCTTCCCGGAGTCAGTACGCCAATATGCTGAATCAGATACCCGTGCTGCCACCCACCAATATCCTTGCCGCACGACAACACGAAACATACGCCGGCGTCTAGTAAATCGGAGCACTCTGCTCGCACGGACTAGCGGTGCAATCCCCAATCTGGCCCCGGATCTCTGCTAGTGCCCTGACTCGCTGGGGCAGACAACTAGCACCGTAGGCCAATGTCAAGTAATACCCATGCGAGATGACGCCACTACTCACTGCATCATGAATTCACAATACACTCTCGGGAGTCGCACTGTCATTAAAGTACGTGCCAGTGATAGATCACAATAGGAGGATGAAAAGACTGCCTCGCTGCCACGTATAAAGACAGGATTGTTGGATGATCCTGCAACACCATAGTGCTTTCGCTGTTTGTACCGCCAGGGTTGTGCGGGATTGCTGTGAAGTTCCGTTGATCATCTGAATTGAGCCGACTCAATGAATTAGAGGAAGTTAAGTGGCCCTCAGAATCCGCGCAGCTATTGGGAGTCGTAATTATACCGACTTTAACGCGGTGTTCCCATCCACTAACGATCTCAAGGGTGTCAGTTTGAATTAAGTTCAGGATAGAAACGTAACGCAAGGTACCACATACAGATGTTGCAATCGGGAAACCTACAAAGAATAATATAAATGACACAACTTGCCCAAAGTCCAGTTAAGTTTGCTACCTAAGTGCGCTTAACCCCCCACTTGAGCGCCAAATGCAACTTTGCAACAGTTGTCTTTTTAAGCGGAAGTTCACTGAAGTTGACGTGATAACAGTTAAGCTGGCTTCAAATGGACGACGCATAGACGTGGGTTTCCACACCATCGCACACTGATTTGCAACTACCGCACAAAACACTGCCACACACGGCGCGCAGCGATGGTATTACTTGAATTGGCAGTCCTCACGGGGAAGTATACGCTAGTGCCACTAGTTTCTGTTACATTGCGAATCGACTCTCGCCATAATTGATGTCACCGTGCTTATTGTCATTCTGCGGGCTTTATCGCTACGAACAGGACGGAGGGGTCACTGGGCTTCGTTGCCATCAGAGGGAGCGCACTCGCTGGCCCTCATCATGCTCAGCATCTTGCCGTCCTTGCGCTGCGTCGCGCGCGCCAGGGGCGAGATGCCCTCGCAGTTCATCTTTTCTGGGTCTGCCCCTGCGGAGGCGCAGGCAGCGGCGCAGCAACGTGGTCATCCGCAACAGAGCGCAGTGCTCCGGGTACTTATCAATCAATGCACGTCATATAAATCAAGGCCTCCGGCAATGTCAAGTTGCTTCCCTTTAATGTGACCGTTCATTAGACGCAGTGCAGTAGCCTATTATCCTATGGATTCACAGGCTAAATTGATACCAGGTGGCATGAATTCTGTGACGCCTTCCCATGGTACTGCAATATTGGAGAATAAGGAATGCTGTTGTAGCGCTTACGGATTAAGGCTTTGTAACAATTTGTGCCGCAATTGCAGAGAGTGAGCAAACTCTAGACAGTCACAGGGAGCTTCTGCCCGCCCACCACAGTATCCAGCGATAAGTACGCAAGCACACGAGAGGGCTGGTGCTGTCTTCACAGCTTACACACCGTTCTGCAGGAGGATCAAAGCGCAGTCGTGGTGCCTGCCAAACACGGCGAAGTCCAGGGCAGTGTACCCCTGGCCGACGGAGCGATTCACATCTGCGCCTGTTCAAGCACAGATCCAGGTCCAATCAGTTTATGAAGCCTGACCCTTCTGATCATTCTGAAAACGTGTGCGAAGGGAGAGAGAGAGAGAGAGAGAGAGAGAGAGAGAGAGAGAGAGAGAGAGAGAGTCCGATAGCTACGGTACACTGGCACAAATTAGCATGTTAGGAAGCAGTCTCGTCGATCCCTACCCGCTTTCAGCAGGATCTCCACAATGGCTGCAGACCCCTCGCTTGCTGCTATCTGAAGCGCCCTGGGAGCGCTCTGCGGAGTCACCGAGGACGGCACAGTCAGTGATGCAAAACATGCATCAGCACGGTCGCCAGACACAGTATGTCTCGATTAACGTGCAGCATGTAGCAGGCGGATCAGCCAGTTTCGACAACCAAATACGCAAGATAGTTATTCTACTCTTTCTATCGTCGTCTGTACCTCCGACGCCCACCGCGTGGTGAGCTCATCGGCTTTCGCCCCGTCCCTTAGGGCAGCTTTCACCTGCATCGACACAAGGCCATTCATTGAATCTCATGGATACCGTCTACAAGGCCCTTTCCCGCCACTGTGATTGAAGCTGGGCAGCTCGTCGTGTGTTGAGTTAACTCGGAAAGGGCAACAGCACTCTCACTGTTTAGGACTTAACTCGCGGTAGACGACTGTCGTGCGACGTACCCGGCACTGGCACGAGTAGTCACTAGGCCCTAGGACTGCCGCACATATCGACGTGACTGTCACAGTGGCATCTCCTCTCACTCGTACGAGTGCGAACTCTTACAATCGCTGCTGAGGCGTTGCCCTCTCTGGTATGGTAGTTGAATATTGCTCTTTTCCAGACTACCGCATACACCACCCGGCGCTGCCGTGGTGCCGAGCCCCGCAGCACGTCTGCTTGCCTTTGCCACGTCTTTGCTCCGCACGGCATACACCATCGTCCCGGTTGTCTCTAGACACCCGTTCTTTGCGGATTTGGCTGCGAACTCCTCCCAACCCTCCGGATGGGCGTCGTCGGTAGGTGCAGAACCGGCAGCGGGCGCCATCTCGTCCTGCAAATTAGCTGCTCACTACCGCGAAAGTGTCACCCACTCGGCAGCCGCTGGAGTGTTGGAAACGCAGCTAGGGGCCGACCTGGCGTCAGGAGGAGTGCGAATCTCTCTAGGATGGTCGGTATCGCCGCTCAAGAAGTTTCTGCCGGGACGTTTTGTTTCCCCCGGTGACCAGCCGCAGGGCGCGACCTCCAGCCGACGGTGCGTAGAGTGACGGTTCATCTCCTGCACCCTGCGCTGCCGGCGGCGAAACCTTTGAGACAAATACAAATAATACAATAAATATACATATAGCAACTAAAAAATACAATAAATATTAACAGGCACGCGAGCGCACCACCGCGCTCCACCGCGCTCCCATCATTAGGCCCGGCGGTAAAATAAATCTATAGTCGCTGGTAAGGAATCCGTATTCGTCGTAGGCACGGTAAGCCTGGTACTGTGGCCGGTATCATCACATGCGGGTGCCGCTGGTATCGGGTAGCGCTGCTAGTATCGATGATTAGGTATCCCGTATCGGAAACAACAAATATAGTGAATATAATCACAATAACATGCCTATGCTATGTTACAAAACAAATTATATTATGAGCCGTACGCGACGTCCTACTACGAGCACTACGAGAATAAGCAGTATGCGACATGCCGACATCGTCGCGGCGTCGCGAGCACGCGGCAGCACGAAAAAAATAAGAAAAAAAGCACGCACAGCTGCTGCGCTACGACCCGGTCAAAGCGCTCGTGAGCGCGCGCGCGGCGGACTATACGTATACCTGTCCACACAAGCATGGGATTTGCGGATTCAAATATATTCAATCGACGTGTCCATACGTGACCACATTGAGAGCGTGCACGTCAGCATGCATGGTCATCAGGGCCGTACTGCTAGGAGAAAATAAATGTTGTGATAGTCAGATCAGCCTTACACCCGAGTTTGACACGTTTTACAGCCGTTGCCATCAGCACATGCTATCATCAATGCACATGCGTGCAGTGTGAGTATGTGACACTAGCGCTTATTCGAAACATACTGCGCCGCGCCATCCATCTGCATCTACATTGATGCGCTTGGACTCAATTGCCGCCGTAGTCATATCACGTCAACCGCCTTGGTACGTGACAACATGCATTTAGGGTATTGAATCTGGGTCATTCATGGCATGTGACAAGCCCTATACATCGATTCCGCAGCTGACTTAGGAGCTTTTAAAATCACCGCCCGAAAAGTTCTGCTCTGATTGTTGCATGTGCAAGCACAATTCAGAGGATTCAGAGGATTGTCGCGGCCTTTTTGTCGTTGGGCAAAGTAGGTTTTCTGTAGTTGCAAGATGGGTACGGGTACATGCCCATAGCAGGCAATCGCCCAAATAGCGTGCACTTGCTGATGCTATGAAAATGGAGGATCGATCATGGCGGCACTGTGCACCACTGAAGGGGGACATATCTCTAGCAAGAGCACATCCAGCACAGTGTCACATCACTGGGGCTTTGCTTTGTGGAGAAACGTGGCATCAAGTTATAAACTGCAGGCCCGTGCCGAGACCACATGATGTCACCCATGGCGTTCAATTCTGACCTATGTATCTGAGTACAGCATGTACCTAAACGTGCCCGGATGCCCCTGAAACTTAGAAATTCGCTTCTCTGCGGACCCATATAGATACAGCATGTACAGCCCCCCCTGCTGGAGCCGCCCACATAATCCTCACTGAGGACAAGGCTGCCATCCATCCAGGTGTTATCTGTCTGCATGATAGGTTCAAAATAAGATGCTTCGCCATCCCAACTAACGTGGCGTGAAGGGTTAGGTAGCATCGCTAAGCATCGCTAGCAGCTGCAGAAAGAGAGAAACCATACATGGAGGTTTAGGTGATTGGAGGAAATCCCGGCATCACAGTTGGGTAGACAGCGATGCCCTTCTCGGCGGTGAGGGAGTGTGGGTCCCGAGGGTGAGCGACGACATCTCGGCGGTTGCAATTATCACGAGTCCGCTAGGTGGGCCCGCTAGGTGGGAAGCTCTGAGATTTGACAGCAAGCGCCGATGGGCGAAGTACCCTCAGCTCTATGTATGGTTACTCTCTTTCTTAATACTCCCCTGCCAGCAGGTGTGTCATTTCTTAAACTATTGCTTTGCTAATGGCACGCTCGTACTGGCTCAGTTCCAGAGCACTGGTGGCAGGGAGGGTCAAGCGTGATGGTAGTAACATAGGTGGAGATCAGGGGCTTGTTCTAGATGGCATGCAGCCCGTGCTCGTGCTCCGCCTGCAGCTTCTGCAGCTTGGCCTTCCACTCCTGGATGTTCTTCGTGCAGCCTGCAAGCAGCTCGTCCTGCGAGACAGAGAAGGTCCAGTCAGCCAACTACTACCACCCTCGGGCTTCCTGCCCTCCCTTTCTTTGCCTCTTGCCACGCCCCCATTCAGAGCCAACATGCGCACCTTCGCCTCCAGCTCCTGCTCCAGCTCCGCGATTTCCTGCACAGCCAGGGCAGCGGCCAGCTCACGGCATGCGCTAGGGGCGCCCAGGAGCGGCGCCCAGGGACAGGCGTGCAATGGCTCTGAGCTGTGTCGATTGCGTGCGGGGCGCGATGGCGCGCACCCTCTCGTAAGCCGGCACGTCTGGCTGCTCTGACTGCTCCCGCAGCGACTGGAAATAGGCGTCAAGCCACTTGGCGGAGTCCGTGAGCTGCTTCACCTGGGATCCGATGTCCTCTGAGAGCAGCAGTGAGCCCCACCCCAAGTTTCAGTGCGCGCACAGTACTATAACTAATATCATCATCACAATCGTCTTTCCTTTTCACGACGGCCCGGCGGGCAGTGCCGATCATGCGGCGAGTCTCCAGCTGTACCTTCCCGCCAGTGCGGGCAGACACTGTCAGGCACCCCAGATCACCCACCTTCCGCACCCTCCGGCAGGGCGCCGGTGGCCAGCTCCTTGACAGGCAGCAGTTCGGCGAAGCAGGCGTCGATGCGCCGGCACATCGCCGCCGCCTGCTCGTGCGAGCTCGGCCCCGCCGGCGCCGGAACACGCCCTCCACTAGCCACCACCGCCGCCGCTGTCGCCGCTGCCTCTGTGATCTGTTCAGCGATCGCGCCCTCCGCGACGTGCCCCGCCACCGGCGCGGACGGCGCCGTCTCCAGGCGCGGCGGCATGGTGCGGGCGTGCGCGCGGGTGTAAAGATAAGCCCGGAAGCCCGACGCAGCTCGGCACACCGCGAGGCCCGCTCTTGCTTGCTGCCTGGTAATTATCTGTGCACACGGCCGGGCGGTAGCCTCCCAGGCGGCGGCCTCCCTCTATATCTTACCAGAGCCTGCCTTGAGAATTGTTTGCAGGTTGTGAGGTACAGGTAGCGACGGGCCGACTGGCTGTAAAGGAGGCAAAGAGTGTCGGAGCAGGAGGGGTCTCCAGGTACAAGCAGGACGGCGCTGCTGCGATGTTGGTTAAGTATGTTTAAGGGGTGCATACTTGCATCAGGCCGGATTTCTTATGAAGGATTTAGGGGTTAGCACAGCAGTCGGTCAAAAGTTCTCCCCATGCTGCTGGCGCGCTGGCGCAGCGCAGTCGATGGTGTCTGTGGAGTGCGAATATATTAATTTTCCGATCGATATATTGTTCTTACTTTATCGCTATATACTAAAATCGATCACACATGTTAATTGTATTTTATAATAAACCTGCATGGTAAACTGAATAGACGGATGAAATGATGCTCCAATGATCATTAATCGATTCAGGGCATTGCCGAAGTTGCCCTTACGACAATAAATGACCGGCGCAATAGCGCCGTGCTGCCTGCGAACGCGGTGATTTCGATAAAACCAAGGTGACGTAACAGTTAAAGTGAAGTTGGCCCCGGCCCCGGACATCGGCCGAAGCCGCCCCAGCAGCGCTTGACCTCTTGCGCCAACTGCGGTCGTAGGTCTAAGACAGAGCCCTCGGGACCATTGACTCATTCGAACCCCGAAGGGCTAATCCATCAACCGGGTAAACCCAAGACACGCCGGGAGGATATTGCCGATCGGCCAGGAATCGATCCCGTGATCTCTCGCGTACGAGATGACCGCGCTCAACCGAGCGGACAAAGGATGTACCATGCGGTGATGTACCAAGGTGATGTACTGGTAGTCGCATCATTCTTTTTTTCGCCCTTGCGACGAGACTAGCAACAGTGAAACCCTTAGAGCGTCTCTACGACGGCCGTTTCGGCAGTGATTGTCGAATTACGGAAAGCTCTCGGTAGGAGACACTCAGTTACAGTCAACAACGAAATTGCCGAAGAGTTTTGCACGACTAATTTGAGGCCGGTGGCAGAATTTCCAACAGTCATAGATCACCGTCTAAAACAGTGCCACCAAAATACTTGGCACTAACCATGAAAGGTCCGCCCTACCTGTTTGGGCGTCGACCCCTTCGAGTCATGTGAGTTGGCGGGGCAAGCCCTATCCCGCGGAGCAAAGCATTTCGGGAGTGCGATATAGGGATACCTCCAACACGGGCACTCCATCTACCAACAAATGTTTGATAGTCTCAGATTCACTACTTCCGCCACATGCAGGGTAGTGTTTAAGGAACCGCTCATGCATGGCATGAATCCCGGCCAATTGGCGGGCAATGGGAAATACTCGGGTGCGTAATTGTATCATAACGTGCAGCCCGGTCACAACCTCCGCGGGGACACCCACACCTTACTGTGGCAACGGGTTTGACGCATAAGACACATGGACATATATATCCTAGGTTTTAGTACGTTCTGACGCCGCCGACGATTCGTAACGCGCCCACACATATGCCTTTACTAGTTTAACGGCATCGCACGGCTAATGACCTCCCCTGTATGGAAGGTGCGCCCCCTCAACTATTAGCCCTACGTTCGCCCTACCTAGTCGATCTAACCACCACACAGTCCCCGGCATCCACGTGTTGCATCATTTGACGTTGCGTCGCGCTCCAGCGCTACCCGTAGTAGTGGTACGCCGGCGTCGCGACATGGGCGTCGTCGTCATAATCATCGTCACATCGCGCGTCGCCGGCGAGGCTGACTCGCGTCATCATCGCACGCGTCGCAGCCAAGGCTGGCAATCTGCACGTACAAAAAGCCAAGACAGGAAGACAATCGCACCCCAGTCATTCACCCTCCGACCCTCCGCAGTTTTTGACTCGCCTAGGATATGTATCGACAGACTACTGAGAAGGCACTGATAACTCTCGTCGCGACGCGCTCGTCCATCATGACCATGCTAACCACTGACGAATAATGATACGCGAATAGTAGAGCAGCTTCGAAAGCGACAGCTGGATTGCAGTGCTACGCATGCTTGGGCCGGTGTGCCCCTTATTGCGCTGAACATTCCACATGAAGCAACAGCGCAATTAGGGGCCATACATGAGTACGTAAATACATATATATCGTTTTACCCGCCACTCAGCGACGAAGTTTTGTATCGCGCTCCATGCGGTGAGACATTTGCACGGGCGGCATTGTGGCTCCCCAACGCGACATCGCTTAGTCCTTTTGAACAAACACTATCAAGCGCAGGTAGTCGGGAGGGGTGTCGCGGCTCTGACGTCATCATGCCCCCGGGGGAGGGGGGGGGGGGGGGGTGACGCGACGCGGGATGAGCGCAGCCTGAAAGCGCGTGGCGCGCGCGACGCGCTCGACCATGTCGTGTACCATGTACGACTACGAGCACAACTAATGTACCTTCCGTCGCCGGCGGAATGGATACCAGTACATGTTTTATAAACATATAATTTACCCAAGGAGGCACTGTTTGCCAAAGAATGTCAGCTCGCTTACATCGAAGGCTAAGAAAAGAACCACAGGCTTGGCCTGGGTGTCTCCTAGCGCAAAAAGATGGTTGAGGGTGGGTGCGTGGGTGCGCGAGCCGGTTGAGGCGAGCGCAAAGCAGAGAGTGCCTGTGCCCGAGGGTGGATCCCTCAGGTCGTAGTGCTGGTGCGGGCCGGCAGGCCTTAGTCCGTGCACCGACCTCGGGGGTCGTGCGC
This sequence comes from Tetraselmis striata, assembly GCA_006384855.1. Taxonomy (NCBI): domain Eukaryota; kingdom Viridiplantae; phylum Chlorophyta; class Chlorodendrophyceae; order Chlorodendrales; family Chlorodendraceae; genus Tetraselmis; species Tetraselmis striata. Next base: position 46,160 of record VCJN01002242.1, on the reverse strand, counting down.
AGTACAACATAGCTAATGTACTGTAAACCTCTAGATGACTACATCTGACCATTTACCCAAGGAGGCACTGTTTGCCAGAGACGAAAGCCAAAGGCTAGCACAGGAAGCTTAGGCCGGCGGCCGGACGGGGACGAGCCAACCGAAGAACCTCCAGGCCGCAGGAGTCGGGCGCATGGTCGGGTCGATGTACTTCCCGGTGACCACCTCGCTGTTCTTCGACCAATCGCCCATGTGTTTGATGGCCGGCAAGGGGACGCCGACGCAGCTTGCTGCGGAAGCGGCACCCTTGCGTAAATTGTGCGATGTCCACTTGAAACCGGTGGGAGGTCGGGCGCCTGCTGCCAAGTAGGCTTCCCGCAACCACTCGGTAAGAGTGGCTGAAACCGACCAAGTGGCGGAAGACTCCAGCGGGGAGATGCTCCAGAACTTGGGCGGCGGGCTGGCGCCGTAGAAACGGCGGCAGTAGGCGTCGCGACTGACGGTGTACCAGTCCAGCAGGTCAGCGAAGTCCGGACGGAACGGCGGCGATGGGCAGATTTATCAGGGGCTTAGCGGAAACCCTCGTACGCTGGTCGCCTTTCTGTTTGCGGACGTACAGTAGAATGCTTCCGGACGGCCGGTCGACCACTAAATCACCGGTATCGCAGCTAATGCCGGACTCCGCGCGGCACAGGAAGACGTACGCCGTAATCGTCGCGAGCGCGGCTCTGAAAGCGCGGATGTCCGCAATATTAGCGGGTTCCCACACCAATGTCTGCCGAAATCCAATCGCGGTGTTTAGGATGTCAGCCGCAACGGACGCAGGCAGGGCGACGCGGACGTCTTCCGCCGCAAGACGCTCTTGCTGGATGGCCAGGCCGCGGCGCGCGTCGGCCACCATTTCGCCGAGGGCGACAGGCTGGTGATGATGGTCGCGGAAGTACTTGTTGATGGACGAGTAGTACTGTTGAAGGGACTCCGCGCCGACGGTACCTTGCATGCCCAGCCAGGCAGTGTAGCGGACGATCGTGCTGGTAGTAGCCTGCAGCGGGCGTAAGCCCTCCTGCTCGCAGATAGTAGCGAAAGAGCGCATGCCGCTGTCGTAGTTGCGGTAGGTGCCGGCCGCCAGCGAACCCGTAAGCAACCCGAGCGCCGCTTGACCAACGTCGTCGGTCCCCAACAAAGACCGGAGCTCGGCCGCCATTGATGCCGACCAGGGCGCCTCAGAGCCGGAGCGCACCGCAAGCCGGTAGCGCGCGCGTCGAGTGTGGGACAGGCGGCCCGGGTACTGCACACTGTACTGCAGCGACGGCTGCACGGCCATAGCCCGGCCTAGCGACCCACGGCGGAGGTGCAGCCATGCCGGCGTGGCAGCCGAAAGTCCACGACGCTCCAGCCGGGCAGTCCGACCCCCGCGCGCGTTCCCCGCCGCCCAGGAAAGAAGAGGTCGCGGGTAGGCGGGTAGACAATCGTCTCGGTGGCGAGGTCTTGCAGCAGCTGGTACCAACGCCGTCCTGGCCAGTGCGGTGCGATGACCGTGGCGGCCGCGCCCGACTGTCGCAGTTAGTCCGCCAAATCGTCCAACAAACCCCACGGGGGATTGCAATAATTGTGTTCCCTGCGCCAGAACTCGTCCGGCAAATGGAGAGAATCCACCGCTTTGCAATGCGGGTCGCGCCAGCGGGAATTGTACCGTGGAAGTTGCGTATTTTCCATCGACGCAAATCTGTCGACGGTGTGCGGACCCCACAAGCGCTGCAGGTACGCGAATATCCGCGGATTGAGCCGCCAGTCGGAGTCGTCCAGCTCCCTACCTGCTGAGTCGGTCCGCCCAAACGTTGGCTGCAAACTGGATGTACCGGGGCCTGATGGAGATGTCGTGGATATCTAGGAGGTGCCACAGCTTGCGGAGCTCCTCCATCATGACGGGCGATCGAGAGGTAAGGTTGGTCAGCGCTGCCACTACGGCCGTGTTGTCCTCGTGCAGTAAGACGCGCCGTCCTCGGAGCTGCGGCAGGAACGATTCGACCGCGTGACGTACCGCGCGAAGCTCCTTCCACGTGATGTGATGCGAGCGGTCGTCCTCGTACCAGAAGCCGCGCGCCTGGTAAGCGCTGTTGTTGTTCAGCACAGCCCCCCATCCATACGAGCTGGAGTCCGCGTGCAGATACGCGGTCTCCACAGGCTTGTACATAGAGCGACCGTTGTGCTGCGCATGTACCTGGGTCCACCACTCTAGGTCGCGGCGCAGCTGGTTTGTCATCCTGACGCGCCCGCCCCAGCCCTGCCGGGTTGCGAGGACGCAGTGCAGCTCTCGCAAAAAGAAACGGGCCGGCGTAACTGCCAAGTACATGAATTGCGCCTTGCCCGCAAAGGACGCCAGCTGCCGAGCTGGGAGCCAGCGTTTGTTGGAGGCTGCGCGGCCAAGGAGAGAACGGGCGGCCTTGGCTAGCGCGATGAGCTTCTCCTCGGGGGCGCGGAACTCGCCGCGCTTCAGGTCGATGATCAGGCCCAGGTGAGGGCCGACCTGGGTGGGCTCCCAGACTCCCTTGTTGGGGTTGCGCAGCATGCCCAGGCGGTCCTGCAAGGTGCTTAACCGGACGCGTAGCTCCAGGGCTGCCTCGCGGGAGTCCGCGAGGAAAAGGAAGTCGTCCATGTAGGGTAGGAGCCGCTCGCCCCGCCAGCGAGTGTTGCGCAGGAAACGGCGAGTAGGCTTGGACGGGGCCGTGGGAGGCAACGCTGGGTCGCGCCGCTTCAGGGGCGTCCGCAGGTAGTCCGTAAAGGCCGCCGTCAACTTGCAGAAGTAGTACGACGAGCCTGTCCAACCCATCGGTAGGCACGCAAGTCGCCACAGCTCCCCTCGGTAGTTCACGGTAAAGAAGTCGCGGTCCTCCTCCCGAATCCCAAGGGCGTAGTAGCCATCGGCCAGGTCCATCGACACGAACCAATCTCCTGCGCGCGCCAGGTGCCGCAGGTGCTTGAGCGTTTCGTAGGACATCGTGAAAGTCTTGCACCACTTGTTGAGCTCCCGTAGGTCGATGATGAGGCGCCATTTGTTGGTGCCGGGCTTGGGGACTAGAAACATTCTGGATACCCACTTGTTGCAGTGTCCTCGCTCCCACGCGCCAATCGCCTCAAAGCGAGGCAGTTATGTAGCCATGAAGTCCAGTTGTGCCTGAGTGGCGTCGCGCATAGAGACGCCGTGGTTGTAGGGGCGAGGGCGTCGCCCGTTCTCGAAGCGTATCCGGACCCCTTGGCGGATCCAACTCAAGACTTGCCCGCTCGCGCCGATGCTTTCCCAGTCGCGCCATCTTCTCCGCACGCGGTGTCGCATGTAGAGGGAGGTAGGCGTACAGGAGTCGGCGCGGCGGGCCACACCGTCACTTGGTGACCTTGGCCTTGGCCTTGTCGGACACCGCGGCTGTCGCTGCGGCCTTCCGCGCCGCAGCGGCTTGCTCGCGTTGCTTGCGCCTCTCGGCGGACTCTGTGGGGGCGGGCTTGTCGGGGGTAGCCTTGGCGAACGCGGCCGCGGCACGGGCCTTGCCCGCTGCGGAAAGGCTGATCTCGAGGGTCTTGTCGTCGAACGATCGGCGGAATTGGTCGAGTTGCCCGGACACGGCGATGCGCCGTGGGGTAGGTGCAGAACTTTGCGTGGGCGAGCTCGGCGAAAACACGGTCCGCCTCTGTAGCCGTTGGCCCATTCTTGGCGAGCTGGAGGTAGCCCAACCGGGAACGGGTGGCCTCCTCCGTCGCCAAGTGGGTGCGGTAGCAAGCGCGGAGCTCGGCAAGGGCCGCAGCCTTGCTTGCCGGCGTAGCATACTCGGTCGAAAGCGACTCCAGAGCGCCGCGCATCGCCTCGTTGGCGCAGCTACTGAAGAAGGCATAGCAGCCTAGGTGCAGGTATTCGTCGTACGCTGCCTGACTCCGCTTCTCCGCGAGGGCGCGGGCGGTGTCGTCGGTCAGGGTCCACAAGCGGGGCTCGTCGACGTCGCGCGGGGGGCGCTCCAGACCGGGGGGGGGGGGGGGGGGGGGTGACTCGGCCGTAGTAGGCAAAGTCGACGTACTCGAGCTCGTTGTCGGGTGCGTCTAGCTCAGCAGGAAGGGGCTCTTGCGCTCCTTGCTCACCACCCTCGGGCGCAGGCGTGCCCGCGGGGTTGGCTGGTTGGGTACCTTCGGGAGGAAGCGGGTTAGTGGGGGGGGGCGAGTCGAGCGAGCAAGGCAGCCGTAGCAGCCTCAAACTGCCCGGCCAGCCGCTTCTCCAGGGCTTCCGCTTGGGCCGTCAGGCGTTTTTCCAATTCCGCGACAGATGCCGCCGTGGCGCCGCCCGGGGCGTCGTCCACTAAGGCGTCTTCCGGTACAGGGCGAGGGGGCATTCTGCTGTCGCGGGATGGGGAAGGTGTAGCGTCTCGGGAGGCTGAGGCTCGGGTCCGAGTCGGCATAGAGTAAGCTGACACTCTGCTCGACTGCTAGAGTCGAGACTGCTTGCGCGAGCCGGTTGAGGCGAGCGCAAAGCAGAGAGTGCCTGTGCCCGAGGGTGGATCCCTGAGGTCGTAGTGCTGGTGCGGGCCGGCAGGCCTTAGTCCGTGCGCCGACCTCGGGGGTCGTGCGCAGTACAACATAGCTAATGTACTGTAAACCTCTAGATGACTACATCTGACCATATAAAACATATAGTCGCTATAAACGAACAACGGTTGGCGTAGCGGCGCACGGACGAAAATGAATTATTGTTTGGATGCCTGTTGGATGGCTGCATGGATGGTTGTGGTACGAGTACTGGTACCTGTACTCGCGAGCGCCGCCAGCCTACATATATTGATGCTGGCGGTTGTAAATAGTATGTAACACCGCCTACTGGCAGCAACTAGAGAGTCTTATCGCAGGGACTACATTATATAACGGGTACTGAGCGTTTTCACTCGCCGTGGATGTAGTTGTACGCAACATGCAAAGTACAGCTGGAGACCGGCATTTGAAAATGCCGATTTATTTCCGTGCCGTAGCCCGCCGCATATAATGCGGCGGCTGTCAGTATGATTGCTCATTCTCTGGCCAAGTGTGATGCGTGGGCTCGTGCCCATTCTGCGTCTTCTCATGTTACTGCTTCCACCTCGCAGTCGCTGTAGAGGACCTCTCTGATTGTCCTTTTTTTTGGTGATTTCCTGATATCGCCTTCTGCTGGTAGCTCATGTAAATATTATTGCTCATTCTCTCGTCGTACTTTTTGGCGCTCTGATATACGTCCGTTATTTCGACCAGTCACGCATATGAGCACCATGACTCGCTTCCACCGCTTGTTGCTACTTGCAGCCATCGTCTTACTACTAGTAACCAATACATATATGCTGGGAGGAATGACAACGAGGCTGGCCCTTCGGAGGACCTGTCCCCGTTTGATAGACGCGTTACTCAATTCGAGGACGCTATCAAGGAGGCTTCTCGCTACATCAAGTCTGTAGAGGAGCTGTTGCTCTCTACAGAAGGGAGAGGTCTCGCGAGCACTATATATACCGCATGCTCATCGACAACCACACCGCCCGCGCTAAAGGCGCAGCTGGACGCTTTCATCCTCAAGGGCGAGGAGGCCAACATGGTTCCGGAGGGAGCCAAAAGCAAGGCGGAGGCTCCTCATGCTCCTTTAACTACCAATCACTCAAAACGCGCTCGGCGCAGGGAGGAGGACGACGGCTCCGACTCCGACGACGACGAGTTCAACAACGACTCTAAGCTGCTTCCTCGGGGTCTTCCCATCCCCCTAAGGGTTTCAAGGAGGAGACCACTGGTAAAACTCCCGTTTTCCGTATCCACCAGTTTCAGTTCATGGCGCACGTTGTTATTTTACTTGGCAGCTCTATGGTACTATGGTTCAGTCATATCCCGATATGAATGAGTTTCCCGCGAAGCGCCCCGTCCTTGTGGAGGAGATGAAGTCGCCCACTTCAGAGTGGACCGTCCCTCGCTTTCTCAGGAATCTGCTTCGTAGCACATACGAAGAAGCCATGATTATGTACCTCCGGCACAAGTTTTCCTCCGATACTGCGGACATAATGTATAGTGGAGATGATATCTGCGCAACCCAAATATGACTTTGTCCCCTAATAAAGAAAGAGCTCGTAAAGCTATGAAGCAAACGACGCCCTCCATTCTTAATCAGATCAGGCTTCCGCCAACACTTGAGGAGGTGGTCGTAGTGGTGGTAATGGTCGTGGTAACGGCGGCAAGCGTGGTGGTCGTGGTTGCGGCCGCAGTAGTCATCGCTATGGAGGTCAAGGTTATTATAAAACCTTCGATCCCCTAGCTATGGCCTCGATTATGGCTAGCAACTTTCGGGCACAACAAAAGATCCATTCTGGCTATCAACTTTCTGGTGATCGTGTTGTCGGCCCCTGCCATGGATGTGGCGCGTTTGGCCAATTGAAGCATCACTGCCATGATGCCAAGAAGGGCTGATTTGTTGTACATCTCCGGATGTGTACACGGCTTCCTATAGCGCATGTACGACTTGTAACATCTCTCTAAGTATGCACCTGTGCATTGATTCCCTAGGATATGAGACTGCCCGCTCAACTCTCTTTGTATTTTCATCTTCTGATTTCAGCTCGGGTTGATAGCTACCTGTAGCTTTCGAAATCTACCTCTGCAGCCGTCCACTCAGCATTTGGTTTTGTAAGTGAAGCTTCTGAGGCTGGCTGGCTCTCATTCAGATTGCACTTTACCATTTCTTTGCTCCTGACTCCTTATGTCTTTTGGTATTGATGCTTATTTGATTTCCTTTGTATCGCTGTTATGATACATGTTTTCAACTTTATCTGTGCTATGGCATGTTTATACATGCCTCTTGGAGTTACATATTCTGTTTTCTTTGTCATATTTCGTTATTAGTATCATTTAGTTCTTAAATTCGAATTTGATTTAATCCAAATTTTGGATTTAATTTTTTGATTTTTTTCGTCTCCACTGACTCTCAGTTTCAGTATAATGCCGGCATATATTTCATTTTGTTTGTTTTTTGCTGCTACAGTCTTCTGCTTTTTAGGGTGTCCTTTTGCTGCTATAGTGCTTCTCTTCTGGTCCACATAATAATCACTGGTGATGAGTCTCATTGGGCTTTCAGAGAGCCTCAAGACATATTTGAGATGGAGAAGGGCACGCCTATGTTCCGAGTTGGCACTCTTAAGAGGTCACTCGCTTTCTGGCGTTCTATATGCCGCCCTCGCTCATGGGTCCTGCGATGGATCAAGGATGGCTGTTCTCTTCGCTAGAAGACTGCCCCTCCTGCCCCGGCTGATTTCCCCAACGTCAACTAGCCCCACCAGAATACATTATTAGTTGATGACGAGTGTGTTGCTGAGATGGTGGTTGCTGGCCATGTGTCTGAGACATCTGAAAAACCTAATGTGGTTAGTCCAATAGTCGCCGTGCCTTAAACTCGCTCTGATAAGCTTCGGCTGATTATTGATATGCGATATGTCAATGAGGCAATTGATTGCCCGAAGTTCACATTTGAGGGTCTCTTGGACCTCAAAGATATCATGATGAAAGGTGATCACATGATCGCTTTTGACTTGAAATCTGGTTTCAATCATGCTGAGTTCCATCCCTCTGCTAAACCGTATGTCGCCTTCCAATGGAAGGAGAAGTATTATATGTTCAATAGCTTCCCGTTTGGATTAAAAGTGGCTCCCTATGCCTTTGCTGATACCATGTCTGACCTGGTCATATACTGGCGCAGAGAGGGTATTCATCATGTTGTACCATATTCAGATGATTTCCTAGCTATTTCTGCCCCCACAACTGTTGATGCATCAGTGCTCAGCAAAAGAATTGTATCTGACTTTGGTAAGTAAGGTTTAATTATGTCTTTATAGGAAAAAGAGCACCCATGCTCCTATTCAATTGCTCAGGCATTTGGGCTTTTTGGTTGACACCTGCCACCGGTACTTATCTGTGCAAGAATATATTGCAACAAGGCATTGCTAAATTGCTGAATGCCCGCAGAGGCAGCGTTTCAGTTCGGAAGCTCTCTAGTATTATCGGCCAAGCTATCTTTGTAAGGCTTGCGCCGGGCCCTTTGGCTCTGCTATATACCCGGCATCGTTATGCCGTTCAAAATTTATTGTGGTCCTGGTCCACTTGCCTGTGTCACTACTCTTACGCGTGCGGCTAGGAATGAACTGTTGGTCTGGAAAGGCTTAGACAGAAGTTCCTTCGTGGGCAGATTCTGGTCCCGCCAGCATATGGTGGCTATAATTTGGAAAATGCTGCCAGTGATAGTGGTTGGGGTGGTCTTATGATAAATGGCATTTCTGGTTCCCATCCACTTATCGCCCATGAGTTCTTCACTGTGTGGGAGAGAGGTCAGTCCTCTACATTTACAGAGCTGGCTGGGGTTATCAGATGCATATTTTCTTATATTACATGTTGTGTCCGCGCACTGGTATTCATTCAGATTGACGACCAGGACATCCTAAGGATAATGGGGAAGGGTAGTAGCAGATCGATCCGTATTTATAATCTGGCTATTGAATTACACCTTCAGTGTGTGAAGTATGATATCACCTTGGATTTGAATTGGGTCCCCACACAGGAATATATGTGCTGACTCTATCAGCAAATATGTGGACACTAGTGACTGAATGTTACACCGTAGACATTTTCAGATGCTGGATGCCCGATGGGGCCCTCACAATGTTGATAATTATCTTAGCGAGCAGCATGAATGCACATTGCAGTGTGCTCTTTTCTCAGTTATTTTGGTACCCATGAACTCATGGTGTCAACTGTATGCAATATGATTAATCTCAGTTTAATCGCTGGATTAATCCCCCATTCACAATGGTGGGTGATGTGCTCGGGCACATGCACACTGCTTGGGCTGCCACTGGCACTTTGATTATTCCATGTTGGGACTTCTTCACATGGTGGCTTATTATTATTGCACATGGTGGTGCTCACTTTATTGACGCGGTCGTGGACTGGCTGTGGCTCTCCAGGAGCAGGATATGTGCACTAAAAGCACAACTAAAATAAAAAGTGGCAGGTTGCCAGCAAAGGAGAGATATAAGTATGAAAGCAAGGGTCACTCAAAAGGCCAATGAGCCAGCAAGAACCAAGTTAGGAAGAGCCACGGGAACCAGGAAGCCACCAAGTCGCCAAGGAACCAAAGGGTCCAGGGAAACACTGAAAGACAAGGAACGATCAGAAAAACCGAAAGGAAAACAGGAAATCAATGGGGACCACCGCCCAGGGGTGGGCTAATAGCCGCGGCGAGTGCGCTTGCAGCCGATGACCCGGGTCATATATAGTAACACATGTTGACGATCGCGAGCGACGCGACGCGGGCGCAGGAGCGCTATCACGTGCCACGAGCGCCGCCGCGACCCCTACAAGAACGTTGTCCGCATGCGCCATGTTGATGAGCAAGGAGAAACGGCGGCGCCACGCAGACAACAACTGGCCGATTTTCTGGCCAATGTGCGTGTGGCTACTTGCTTTCGCGAGCTCCACCAAGAAAGCCTCAGCGTGCAGGGCCAGTGAGCCGTTATGTAAATGTCATGTTAATGCGTATTTGTCCACAATACGCCATCGCATAATTGTGCGACTACTAGCAGGGACGGCTAGCTCGGGGGAAAATGAGGATAGCGACTATATGCCCACAGGGCGGCAATCAGTTTGGCGACATGTGGCGTGCAGCCCGCGCACGGATCAAGACCCACCCGTTCCTTACTTTTGATGCATGTAGTATCTGTACCACGGATATAAGTACCTGTACTGGTACTGGCCTTAATTTGTGTAATTCACACCAGTACTGGATGGCCGGAAAGTGCTTCGATATGGACCATCCCGTGTAACCAAAACCATCGCGATGGAGCGCTGCTGCTCGCTCCTAGAGCAGCAGCGCGCCGAGTTGGTTTTCCCTGGCCTCCGCCCTACCCATATGCCCAGCACCCCGGCTCACGAGCGCCGACCCTAAGACGTTGCCGCTGCGGGACCGATGGCGCCCGCTGCTGCCACCGAGTACCCCCTCCCGCCGCGCGCCCCTCCCCCGGCGTTTCCACCCCTCCCCGCTGACGAGCCGGATGGCACGGGGGACGACGCCTCGGACGAGGAGGACCTAGACGGGGTAGGCGGGGCGGGCGAGGCAGAGATGACGAGCGCCGGGAGCGGTGGCCCGCCAGCCCCGGTGCCGGTCGGCCCGCTGGCTGAGCGGCGCGGGCGCGGTGGTGGGCCGATGGTGCGCCGCACGGAGGACGGCGGCCTGGAGGTCGCGCACTGGCTGCAGTCGGGGCTCGCCGCGGGACGCTCCGCCGCTGGCGCGGTGGGCCGGCGGCGGCAGGCGCTGCAGCAGGAGCGCGGCGTGCCGGTGGACTTCATCCTCAAGGTGAGCGTGCGTTCGCACCGGGGCAGGTGAGGGGGCGGGGGGGCGGGGGGGATGGCGTAGTTGCATGAGTGAGCGGCTTTGTCGCAGCCAGTTTTCTGTCACTGGGTACGGGATTGTTTCGCGGGACATCTCGGCTTACAAGTATGGGGTGCTGCGCACGGAAGACTCCGCCGCCGGACATCCACTCAAGGTGGACGTGGTTAGGCTAACTCCAACGCCCTCCTCCCTCGCCCCCTTCTCCTCCTTTCTTCTCCGGGCCACCACTGCAGGTGGCCGGCGTGCTGACGCTGCGCCACCTCAACCGGCGCGCCTTCCGCCGCGTGGAGTTCCTGGCGTACGCACTGCCGCTGCCGATGCGCCGCCTGCACTGGGCGCCCGCAAGGGTACGCCCTCCTCACCCCAGGCCCCGGGCAACAGCCCGTCGGGCACCTCACCCCCCCCCCTCCCCCCATTATTTCTACTCCTCCTAGCCAATATTAACGACAATGGCATCTACCAGGAATAATCTTTACTTTCAAGCTGCACCGTGACTTCGATCATGAAATCTTCATTACAACTGTCCATTAAAAACATGTATGTCCTGTATCTGGAAATAAAGTTTCGCAGAGCTGTAGCAGCACAGCATCCAAAGCCATGGCATGGACTCTGAATAACAGTTATTCTTTCAATATATGTGGTGCCGATACACGACACCTATGCTCTGACGGTACCCGCGCATTGATGCCCCCCCCCCCCCCCCCCCCCCCCCCCCCTCTGAACCTGTCCCCCCCCCCTTTGGGACTTTTCAGGCCGCGGGCGTGGCCGCCACCGGCATGGTGAAGGCCGTGGTGACGGTGCGCATTCTCGTCCTGGCCGACTTGCTGCTGGACCGCCTCTGGCGCCGGCTGCGCGGGTGTGGACCCCCCCCCCCCCCCCCCATCACCGGCCCCTTTATCCCTCAGGAGACTGTGACTCTTCCCACAATCTGCCGGAAGACGGCCTGGTGGCAGCCAAAGACATGGGTGTTGGCGGGGAAGGGGTGTGGGGGGGGGGGGGGGAGAGCAGGCGTCATTTCATCGCAGCTACCCCTCCCCTCCCAACAGCCTGGCAGGCGGTCATGACCAGGCTTGTACGCACGAGCCGGCACACCAGGCCCCTTCCGCCCGAGTCCCTCTGGAATTCAGTCCCGGCGGAAGCCCTCTCAGAGTCCCTCTAATTTCCGCCTGGGTTCAAGTCCCCTAATTGCGACACTGCCCACTGCCGCACTGCGCCGCACTCGTGCTGCCCAGGGGCTATTCAGGCTGAATGAACCTTAGGCTGAATTCAGACGGGACGCGTAACTTTCAGACCTGAATTTAGTCTTGAATTCCTGAGTTCCTGAAGCCTTCCTGAATGTAAGTGTTTTGCCTTCAGTCAAACCCCGCCAGGGCCTCTTCCACGCGACCCTTGGTCCTGACCCCCCCCCCCCCCCCCCCCCTTGTGCGTCCATTGGGGTCGGAGCCCAGGCGGGGTGCGGAGTCGCCGGATGTCAGCGCCTCCGCCAGCCCGGAGGCCCATGGCCGCAGTGGCGGCTCCGCGCGCGTGGCGCGCCCCAGCAGCGTCGGCAGCGGCGCGCTGCACCTGCAGAGGTGCGTCCCCCTTGCTGCCTACCCCCTTTGCTTACCCCCCTTCCCCCCCCCCCCCAAATCTGTCAGGGGCGCCAGTGGCACCAGTTTAATAATGCAAGAGGGCGATGGGGGGGGGGGGGGGGGGGAGTAAATACCCGCCGACCCCGCTTCGATCCCTTCAGGTTGAGAGTACTCCCTAGGGAATCAGGTGTGTGATGAAATGACGAAAAAACCAAGAAGGATGTCTGGGTTTCTGACGGCTCGACCGTGCACCATTTCAATTGAATTCGGAGGTCGGAAAAGAATGAAATGTTTTGCAATAGCCAGTCGGGGCATCCGTGTGACGTCGGCGCTGTATTCTGATACCTTTGGAGATGCATATAGTTCTTCTCACTTTGCGGGAGGGGGGGGGGGGGGGAAGGGGGGTCAAAATCAACAATATACAGCGAATCCCACGCGTGGGTGCGGTATGATAAACGCCATAAAATTCGGAGTCATGCCTGAAAGACCCTGATTAGTTTCACCAGGTTCCACTCAGGCTATTTCCGTGAAGTGAAAGGAAAGTGTGTGTTTTGCTTAGACATGAAGGTAACCCTCAAGCTTGCACGCGCCTATTAGGTGCCATGCAGATACCACTTACCCGCTCACCCAGTCACCCCTGCCGGCCCGCCCAGCCAGAGTGGTCCAATCTAGCGGACGATGATGGTTTTTATAAAATTCTACGGGTACGGGGTTGAGCGCTGTTTTCGCCGCGAGCGGCACGCAAAGTGTCGTACATCGGCTTCTCAGTACTGAAGCACCATGACTGCCCGTGGTCCATTACTGGCGGGGTGCAAAGTCCACGTGGTGGTGCAATTCCCAGCCCCCCCCCCTCCCCCCCCACTCCCCCCCCCCCCCTCCGCCCCCCCCCCCCCCCCGCCCCCACCTTTCCCTGATGGCTCACCCATTACAACACGCCCCGTACCCGCGACCCGCAGGGCGGTGGACATCGCGGCCAAATACCACGTGGAGATGCAGGAGATGAAGTCCGTTCTGGAGGACATGGGTGCCCCCCCCCCCCCCCCCCCCCCCCCCCCCGTCCCTTGCCCCTTTGTACCACCCACTAGGGTTGAGACAATCACACAACAGAAGTGACAAGGAACCAACGCATCAAATGATGCAGCGCTGTGACAACTGCTAAATACACGATTTGTATCGCGGATATCGCGGAAGGCGAATCGCGGCCTTTTACCAAAGCAGTGCGTACACTGACAGGGATTGCAACCCTTACAGTCCCCAACCATTTACGGCCGTGGATCCCCCAAAACGTAACACCGCAGAGCCCAGTCACAACCTATCCTCTGAACTTGCATCAAACGCCATACCCTGGAACCCCTAACCCTAAGCCCCCTCTTTCCCCCGCTTCCACCCCTAAGGGTACGTGGGTGGAGTGGCGATTTTCAGGGATCCAGGGAGCCCGACAGCCCGAGGGTTTAACCCTAACAACATAAACGTCCCACCCCCCCAGTAAAACCTGATATGTGACTGTAAAACCCAGCAACCTTGCCGCTTGCAGCCCTCACGGCCTGCCCAACACGCGGCGCTTGTGACTGCGGCTGGTGGTGCGTGGCGCGTCCCCTGCCCTGAGGCCCGGCGCCCTGCTGCTGGCGCGCTGCCCCGCGCCTCGCGGAACAGGCATTACGGAGCTGCCGCCGGACCGCTTCCGGGAGGGCGACGCGGAGCTGTGCCGCTTTGCCGGCGCTCACGGGCTGACCAAGGTGCGAGGCGGGGCGGCGCCGCGGCTGGTGTCCCAGGGGTGGGCGGGCGGGCGGGCGGCCTGAGGGTTAATTGGAAGCTCGGTCGGCGGATTGATGAACCCTAAACCCTAAACCCTAAACTTGTGATGAACTCAACGCGAGCTCTGCATTTCAGCGCTGAATGCGGTTCCGGCAGAGGCTCTCTCTAAAACGGCGGGAGCTGGATTATAATATATTGGAAATCAGGCTGAATTTAGGCCTGAGTACCACTGCCGCAATCCTCACGGACCCCCAAGAAATGCCGTCGGCGCTTGTGTGGAGTTCTGGTTGAATTCCGGCTGATTTTGGGCCGGACAATATCACTGCCGCGATCCTTGCTGGCACGCACACACCCCGTAGCGCACTTGTCCGCGAGCAGTTCAGGGCTGGATTCCGCCTGAAACTGGAATTCAGCCTGAGTTCTGGCTGAAATTCTGGGTGAATTCAGCTTGAAACTGGAATACATCCTGAGTTCCGGCTGAATTTCCGGGTGAACCACAAACGTCTCGACCCCACTTCCGTGCAACCGTGCTCCGCTCAGCTTGTTGCCCTCAGCTTGGGCCTCCCTGATGCGGAGGCGCGCAAGGGGAGTGGAAGGGGGTTCAGGGAGGAGGGGCCCGGGGGGGGGGGAGGCAGAGCCTGTGACGGGGTGCCCCGCGTAGGCCAAGTTTGCCTCTTGTTCAACCTTCCCCACTCCGTCCATCTCATTGACTGTTTTCCTCTCCCGGCGGCTTTCTCACTCGGCCCTCATGCGCGGCGGGGCGGGGCGACAGGAGGAGCCGCAGGCGGTGGTGCGCGGCGCACAGATGGTGGAGGCCTTCCTGGGCTGGCGCGCGTCATACCCCTTCATGGTGCAGTCGGAGCTGCGGCGCTGGGAGCACCTGGTGCCCCCCTTCCCTTCCCCTTTCTGTCCCTCACCCTCTCACGTCCTCCACACACCAATCTTGATGCTGTCAGGGTTTGGGCGGGCTGGAAGGGGTGGCCATGGCCGGTCAGCTTGCCTTTTTAGGGTTTGGCGATTACTGCAGGATTTTAGCGCTGATGTAAAGGTACGGGTAGTTAAGGTCACGGGATTTTGGTGAATACTGCGGTATTTAGGGTTCAGTTTAGGGTAAATGTAAAATTCAGAACCTTATAGGCTACTTTGAAATTTTAGGGTCGGGGTTACTTTTGGGGCTTGGGCGCCATCGCGGCTACCAGTCAGTTAGGGTTAAATGTAGGGCTTCTAGATATCATGTAAGATTTAGGTTTTTGGAGCTCAGGGGCAAGTGTGAAGTTTGGGGCTAAGGGGTTATCAGAGGGGGCTACCATAGGTTTACATGAAAGACTAGAGACCCTAAAGCGGGAGGTGTTTTAGGCCTGCGATACTAATGGCATATCGTTAACTACTCTGCCCTATCAACACCCTAAACACCCTCATAACCCCCCCCCCCCCCCCAACCCCTCTCACCCCCCTTATGCATGTGCCAGGTGCGTCTTGCGGGGCGCGACGAGGAGGGCCGCCCCGTGGTGGTGATGCACCTGGGCCCTGCGCTGAGGCTGCCGCGCGACAAGGCGGCGGGCTTTGTGGTGGCCATCATCTCGGTGGTGGACATCGTGGTCACGGGCCTGCTGGGCGACGAGCCCGGCCATCCGGAGAACCTGACCACCGTGCTGGACGTCGCCGGCTGCGGCATGATGCAGGTCTCTTCCTCCGTGGGCGTCATGAAGCAGGTGCTCACCCCTTGCCCTACACCCGTCTGTGGTAGGGTTTTAGGGTTCCCCTGGGGGGCGCGGCGGGGACAAGGGGTGACTTGGTTAGGCAGTGGCTTGTAGCCGTTGTGGTTCAGCCATGAAAACCTATAGCCCTAAAGTGACCAGGGTTCCACAGTAATGCTTGCTATTTTCATCAGATAATGCATAATCCAGTGTTTCAGGTCTGCATCAGTCAGGTGCAATTATCGAAACCCTATTTTGAGCGCTCCCTCTCAGCCAATGCACCATGCAACAGGTGCTCACAAAACCCTATAAAAGTCTATGCAAACCCTGAAACAAAGGCAGTAAGGCGAGCGGCTGATCTGCTTCACCCAAACCCTCCCTCCCCCTCCCCCTTCCCCTCCCCCTCCCCGCCTTGCCCTTCCCCCCCCTTGCTCTTGCCCGTGCAGGTCATCACCATCCTGACCGCCAACTATCCTGCCCGCCTCGCGCGCCTCTGCATTGTGGACCCGCCCCGCATTGCGCAGTGGGCGTTGCAGGCAAGGGCGCTGCCTCGCCCCCCCCCCCCCCCCCCTTCACTTTTCCGTTTTCCTATCTGCTGTGTGGTGTACCACATGCTGCAGAGCGATGCTGCAGAGCCACCCCCCTGACCATTCAAAAATGCCACATGGCACCGCACGCAGGTGCTGTACCCATTCATCCCGCCGGTGACGCGCAAGAAGGTGCGGCCTGGCGGCGGCGCCGGCGGCATGACTCTGCCCTGCTGTTCCAGCAATTGACCCTCCCCCCCCCCACTCGCCCGCCCCATCCCCCTCTCTTAACTTCGCTTGCTGAGCGACTGCGCTCTCTCTGACCCCCCTCTCTCCCCACTCACGCTTTCTCTGCCCCCCTACATTCCCGCAGCTGGTCCTCTGCAGCGCCAGTGATCCACGCGTCCCCGTTGACCTGGTCGCCCTGCGGGTGCGACCCCCCCCCCCCCCCCCCCACTCTGCCCTCCTCATTGGACCTGTCTCACAGAAGTGTAGGCCAGGAATCAGCCCCAGGTTCACGTGGCACCGCAACTTTGGTTGTGAAGTATTCACTGCCACCGCCGGGAATACAAACCTATGAATCCCCCACGTTGTCCCATGGTTCCAAATTGTGTAGGATGCCCACATTCCGTACAGTGTTGTTGTCTTCGTATTCGCAATTCGTACCGATATAAGTACACCGCACTTGCGGCAACGATGGCTGTTTATTATTGCGGGGCAGCGTGTGTTGTGGTTCTCCCTCCAACAATGCCGGTCCAGCATATTTCGGGGAACCCGTGCATTACCCCCCTTCCCCCCCTACAGGCCCGCCCCATGTTAGGTCCATGTGCGAGTGGGCCCCCTGTCCCACCTGACCTGAGAGCCCCCCTCCAGCTACCGCGGCCTGACGCTCACGGCTGCGCTTTGGGCGTTCCTCCCAGAACGGCGGCCAGCCGGCAGAGAGCAGCGGCAGCGCGCAGGGCGCCGCCGCGGAGGAGTCATCGGACGCCAGCAGCAGCCCCACTGTGCCGCCGTCGCCCTTTGCCACGCCCGCCACCCAGAGGGCGGCCGACGGTGCGGCGGCCCTACCCATATGCAACGCCCCCCGAGGCCACCACACCCCTATTCGTTGTGATTCTATTGTTCCAAAAATCACCCGTGAAGCACGAATGACATTCACCTGGGTCCGCGGACTGTTTTGCATCGTCCTCTCGGAGACTTTGAGCTCTATTCGTGGTGTGTTCTGATACAAAGACGGTGTTTCCATTATCCGATGGGAGGTCAAGAACCATAATGTACATCAACCCTAAAGCGTGATCATCGTAGGGCTTGAAACCCTATACATCCCCTCCTCCAATGCCCCCCCCCCCCCCCTTCTCCTCTCACTGTGCAGCCCGCCTTTTACCCCGGATGCGTCGCTGCAGGGTTGTTCACACCACAGGGGCTGCCCTCCTTGAGGCGACCACTGCCCGCGGCCGACGCAGGGTCTGCCAGGTGCGCCAGCGCCGCCTCAGTGAGCTGCACTCCGGAATCACCCCTCCGAATTCCTAAAGAAAGAGGTCCTGCCTACTCCCCCTCCCCCCCCCCCCCAGGCGGCAACTGCACCCGGAGCCACGCACCAGCACAGCGCCCGAGGTGCCCGCAGTACCGCCGCTAGACCTCCCTAAGGCGGGCACGGCGGAGGGGCGGCTGGTGGCGGAGCGCATGCAGGGCGCCCTGACGCCGCACTCGCTCAGCAGCGGCGACCTCACCACGGTGCTGTACCTCTTCATCGCGGTCGCGGGCTGCTCCTTCCTCGGCCAGCAGGTGAGGCGAGGGTGGAGTGGATGAAAGGAGACCCCAAAGAGGCGGGGGCTAAACTTCATCATCGTGTACCCCTGGTGCTCCATGTCTTTCTTCGGCCCCCGGGGGGGGCGAGGGGCTGAAACCCTAATTAGCCCTAAAGTGTCATGAAACAAGGTTTCCAGGAAATTCATGATGTGTTTAGGGTGTCTAAGGGAATGTGGTGGATGTATTCTGCTGGGTTTAGGGGCTAACTAAAACCCTCCTTAAACCTAGTTCGCCCTAAAGTGTCATGAAACAGGGTATCCAGGAATTTGATTATTTGTTTAGGGTATCTTAGGGAATGTGGTGGATGTATTCTGTTGGGTTTAGGGGCTAACTAAAACCCTTCTTAAACCCTAATTAGCCGTATAGTGTCATGAAACAGGGTTTCCAGGAAATTCATGATGTGTTTAGGGTATCTAAGGGAATTCGGTGGATGTATTCTGTTGGGTTTAGGGGTTAACTAAAACCCTTCTTAAGCCCTAAAATTACAGCAAAAGACGGCACTCACTCGTGATACCCCATTCATGACACACTCTCCTGAATGCCCCAAACCCCACCGTTGCAACCCTCACCGCGGTGCTGAGCTCTTCCCTCCGCGGGGTGTGGGGCGCAGGCGGGCATCACGCCGCAGCAAGTGATGCAGGTGCTACAGAAGTACGTGGTGTGGATGACCAAGACGCTGCAGCTGGAGTGAGGGCGGTCCGGGGTGTGCATACAAGCGCCGCGCCGGTCCCTAACATTAGTTTTGTGCAGTAGGCGGGCCGCCTTGTGCCCGTGCTCCACCATATGCCCATCCGTTCCAACCCGGGGAGGAGGGGCGGATGGAGGCCTCACTAGGGGGCAGACCTTTTTTGAGCAGCGGCGCTTGCGGGACCTGGCACAGCTTTCCCAGGTGGCCAAGGCCGCGCCGCGCGGCTCCACAAGCGGAGCGAGGGAGGAGGGAGCATCGCAGGATGCAGAAATCTTGTGAAGGGTGGCCAAGATGAGGCGGATGTGAAGTCACGACTGCGCTTAAAAGTAGCCTCGCCGAGCGATGGTTCCCAGAGAGGAAGAAGGGGGGGGGGGGGGCTGTTGCTTGCCTCCATGCGTGGAGGTTGCATCCTTTGGCCCCTTGCTCCCCCCCCCCCCCCCCCCTTCCATTGCGTCCACACACTCCTCCTACTGCCCAGGCTGCCTCCCTCTGAGGTACATCCCGGCCGCCAGCGCCGCGGAGGCCATCAGCGCGGCCATGGCCGCAGTCAGCCGCACCGAGGTCGCGCCAAGCGCATCCAGGGCGGCGGCCTCCGTGGCTCGCGCCGCCGCCAGCTGCCCCTCCAGCGCCGTCACCGCATCGCGCGCCTCCACTAGCTGCGCGCTGCTCTCCTTGCACGACGCCCGTAGCTCCGCCGCCTCCTCCGCCCGCTCGCGGCACTCATCCTTCAGCGCCGCAATTTGCCGCTCCTGGGCATTGATTTGGCTCTCCAGCGCGGCTTCGGGCAGCGGCGCCGGCGCACGAGCTCCCCCTGCTGCCAAGGTCGCCCAGCCTCTCTCAGCACGTTCGCCTTGTTTCCAGTTGACACAAACGTTCTTCCCAGCCAACCCCCTAGTTATCTCTTATCTGGCATACCATTTCTCCACCCATTGATACTCTGCACCAGCAGCTTCACAGTCGCTTTTTAATGATGGTGGCTACATGTAGCCAAGCAGGACAATAAAGCGTCCATTAAAAGCTATGTTGCATATGGCTCGATGCTATCTATATTTTTCCGGATACTGAACACAGTTAATCAGTGAGAATCTCAGTTCAGTTAACTTACCCAAAATCTGCGCGAAAGCGCAGTTCTAGTACCGTTGGTCCACGACCAAGATCAGATGAATATCCTCTTACGGCTCATATGAATTACCGGCAGGTCCGAGCGGCCGACGACAAGTTATTGCTGCCATGATGCGTAGCAGTAGAGGAATTCACCACCAGCAGTAGAGGAATAAGATTCGCCGGACAAGGGCCGGAACTCTGTGTGCCCAGAGCATGATCTAGGCACGTGCAGTTCTCCACAGTCGTCGTCCACGTGCCACAGTGCTGTAGGTTAGGCCTAACCGATTCGACCATATTTCGCCCCAATATTTCCGCGACCTTTCTGATTGCCTTTTATTTTGGTGATTTCCGATACCGCCTTCTGCTGCTAGCTCATGTAAATAATATTTCGCCCCCATCGAACCCCGAAGGACTCCCGATGCTTCGCGCCACGCTGCGCTTACAGGTGTTATCCCTGCCTACCTTATCGTACAGGTATAGTCGCTAGTCGCCATACCAGGTATGGATTACTTGCAGCGACTTTCTCTTACTACTGCTGCTTGGGCGCTCGCCATCACCAGTCTTAATAATATGTAAGCATTCGCCGCAAAAACAACCGGAAAATAGCGACAACACGTTTTCGGGGCCACAACAAGCGCCTGAAAACCGCCCAAGACTCTCGCGGCGGGTAAAACTGAGGTTTGAAAAACCGTATTATTCCCGAATTTTCCAACGAGCACAGGTACCTGGTGGCGGTACCAGTCAAGGAAACCTCTCGCACCACCCCCTCACCTGGCTGGAATCCCACCTATTCGCTATCTGTTCTGGCCAGTTCGCACCGTGCCCGTTGCTGTTAGGCGAAACTCCGTCGGGGGCGGCGCCCACGGCCGCGTCACCGCCAGCCTTTTTCAGCTCCGCCAGCACGCCGTCCACCACCGCGTTGCCGATAGCCCCTGGCCGCTTGCCCTTGGCCCGATTCTTCGCCATCTCGTTGCCCCGTCGATTCCAGTCGCAGCTGCAGGCTGCCACTCGCAGCACCTAAGGGGAGCTCTGTCGGGCGGCTTGCAGGGGAGATTGACCTGGACGCGATTGTACTCGGCGGCTACACACTGTCAAGTGGATCCGTTTACTGCTCCTCCGTCCAGCACCGATCTCCGGGCGGGGGGGGGGGGGGGGGTGGGGGTGGAGAGGGCTCGTGTGAATCCCACTGTAGTCGACAGCGGCCGACCATCGTGGCAGCGCTGCTTTCCGCCCAGGCGCCCAGCAGGCCAGCGACCGCGTCGCGCCCTTCCGCCGGCGGCGCCGATGAGCGCGGTGATGCATGCTGCGTGCTGCGAGCCGAGCCCGGCGCAGGCAGGTATACCCGTATACCTGGATCCTGGTTCGCCAGTAAACAGTACTTGGGTTACTCGGTACGTTTCAAAATACTCCGCGCGCGCCCGCGCGACTGCTAGCAAGTCCGAGTACTACCGCGAGCACGCGTGCTTGTATTGGCACGCCAGACTCTAAAACACAACGCCGCAAATAAATGCTGTACCAGGCCCATAGCCATATCACAGGCTCTGTCAGTGTTGCGCATATACCACGAACACATGTGGTGTATCACGCATTGAATTCGATATTTACCCGAAGAGACTCATTTTTTCCAGATGACCCCGCTCATGACCCTGCCGACCGCCGACCGCTGTCCGCTGACATGTGACGGCTTGTGACCACCTCTCAGGGCTTCTTGGCCGGGTCTTGGGGGGAAGAGACCCCGCCACCAAGCCCTGACCGAGCGAGCTCTAACACGGTCATATTGCAATTATTAAAAAGGTTTGAATTACACAAGGGGCTAAGCAAGGCGGGGATAAACCGACGTTACAAATTTCGGCGTACACTGCTACGTACGCAAATGTGCTGGCTGCGTCGTCGCCTTCCCTTCACCCCGCCGATGTGACGCCCCGCGGCGCGGCGGTGACTCCACCATATGCCTTTGCGCCAGCTGATCGCCCGCCCGGCCCTTCCCCCGCCAAACCCCAAGGGGTTGGGCGGGCCGTATGTGAAAGCGAAGCGGAATGGTATGGTGCCGCTAACTAAGATATTTCGCCGCGTGTGAAGCGTGCTTATAAGCACGGTGTTGTGGTTTAAACTACCACTACGCCGCGAATAAGTACCAGGGCCCTGAGCCACATCTAGGCTATGGAAGTGTTGCACATTTACAACTACGAATACATGTGATATATCACGCCTTGAAATCGATATTTTCAGGGGAGGCTCATTTCCGTATCTCCCGCTGACCCCGCCGCCGACCGGCCGCGCGCGCTGACGGTTGGTGACCACCTCGTGCATGGCTTCCTGGCCGGGTCCCTAGGGGCAAGAGACCCCGCCACGAAGCCCTGACTGAGCCCTAAAACGATAAGAATCGATCCCGGGTTGTCGGATTTGGGCGGATGGCGCATGCGCCCGCCAATCACGGGGCGAATCGATCATACCCTTTATACCTCAAGTAGTCGCTTGAGGCTCCCACCGCCTAGCATGGCCATGTTTTAGCGTCCTAGCTAGCGTGCCAAAAAATGAAATTGAAAATGAAATTGATTACAATATGCTAGTCTGCTGCTCTCCACCGCCCAGACTGGGTTGCTCTTAGGGTCTGCCATCTCTAACCATAGTAGGGAACACATATAATCCTTAGCGTAATTACAGCTCAAGCTTCCGGCCATTCTCTTTCGTTTCCAAGCCCCGCCTCCTTCCATCACGTGATAAAGTAGCTGTGTTACTTTCGGGTAACTACGGGTAGTCTCCAGTACGAGCGACCACCGCTAATTGGCAGTACGGGGATTACGAATGCAGTACTCACCCCACCCCCAATGCACCGGCACCGCGCAATCTTCGGTCGTCGCTCATCTTGGCTCCACCTGCCGCCATCGCTGAAAATATCCCGCAGGTCGCGGCGCTGATCGCCCCACCACGCCGGATGTGGCGGTCCGCCGGCTTCGGCCGCGGCCCGCCGATGCTGCCTCCATCTCGCCCGCCGGAGCTCTTGCGCTAGGATCCCCAAGGGGGTCTGGAGGGGGAAAGGCGGGCACCCCCCCCCCCCCCCCCCCCCCCCCCCTCCGTCCGCGTGTTGTCGCTCCGTGGTCGGCAGGCCGGTCCTGCTCGCCCGCGCGTCGCTCGCCTTTGCAGCGCGCCTCGTCGCTGTAGCCGCCCGTCCAGGGTCAGACCGAGCTAACCGCCGGCTGACTCCTCCCGCTGCATGGCTGCGACTCCCGCAGGGCACTCCGGCTCCTGTCTCCTCGCCCCTAAGTTGCTGCCATGCGCAGCCTCTCCGCCCCCGAACGCCCGCCCCGCCTTTAATTGCCGGGCTCGTGTCTCCTCGCGCTCGCCGCCCTCGCCCGTTCTCACGGGACGGCTGAGATTTTCGTCCCGGGTGTTCCGAACGGGTCGGCCGCATGGCGCCGCCGAACACTCCGCTGTGCTAGGCCGGGATTCGAGCGATTCACAGAATCACACGACGAGTGATTCTGTCAACAATCACAACACGGGTGGGGGGTACGCCAGATCTTCTGCAGATCGGGCGCGGGTCGTACCGAGGTACGAGAACACGATTTTATTTCGAACAACCCTCGCGAGTAGGCTGCCCCCGTCCCAGTCGTACAGACCCCCTCCCCACCCGTAGGCGGATCTCGGCGAGGCCGACGCAAGGCCGAGGTCGTACATGAATTATTCTTAGCAGCCCCCCGTACATGGCTGCCGCCCGGCGGCGCCAGCAGGCGCTACCATGACTACGAGTATAATTTAAAAAGCCCCCCGTAGGGCTCCCCGGTCGTCGCAGGATCCACGGCCCCGCCACAACCGGCCACCCCGCTCAGCCCTCTGCCGCACCCAGCCGGGTACGGATCTTAGGGCTTATTAGCGCCCACCACGTGGAGGTGGGGGTGGTGCCGCCGGGCCTGTCGCACCCATGCATGATCCTCCGCTCCTAGTGGGCCGTTGCCTGGCGGCGGGCGCCTGCGTGCCTAGATGACACGTTGCTGTGACCGACCGAACGTCACAACTTGTGCGCCTGGACCCGCGGCTTAGTACCCGCCCGGCGGGGTACTTTCGCGCTGGCGCTTGATCGAGAGCCTTTGTTTTATTTTTCCCGACAAGAACGGACTGCGCGAATATAGCAGCATGGTCAAGCGACCCAGCCCGCCATACGGCGGGATAAGGTCGCCGACAGGGATACAACTAGCCGCTACGTATACAACTCAGACTTTCACGGGTGTTACTTTGTGTCGTCAAGGGGAGAGGCTCGGTGGGGCTGCTCGGCGCACCCGCACGGTGTTTAAAATCGGCGATATGGCGTACGTACGGTGTCTCATGTACTTGTACAAGGACCACCCCAATCATCCCAACACCCCCGAATCGGCCACTAGCAGGGACTTCGATGGGAACCATCCGCGGACAAAGGACTGCGCGAATCTAGCCCGGCCAAACGACCCATCCCGCCACACGGGACCGGGTTGCCGACATGGATACAACTAGACGCTACGTCTACAGCTCAAAATTGCAGGGTTGTTACTTTTTTGTCGTTAAGGGGGGTAGAGGCTCGGTGGGGCTGCACGGCGCACCCGCACGGCGTTAATATCGGCGTTATAGCGTGCGTACGGTGTCTCAGCCCATCATCCCAGGCGGCGCGCGGTCTCAGCCTTGATGCCCAGGCGGTTGCCACTCAGGAGTATTAATTAAGGATTAATGTGCTCAGCAGATGTAGCGACTGACATATAGACAAGGATTATATGATATATATTATATGTAATATATCTTGTAAATATGTATTGCACATATTGTAATATGTATTGTACGTATATATTGTACATATATTGTATATTATATGTAATGACGCTACTACAAAGGTTTCACTGCTGCCAATAGTGGCAACTATGTATTGGTAGCCGTCTCGTCCTGCGCGCGGCCGCTTTGTTAGAATGTTTACTATCGGTAGTTGGGGTTTCCTTTTCCGCATAGCGACCGCTGCGTACGCGTACCGCCTGCGCACGCGTCGCAAATGTTGCACGCATGCGATGTTCGCAGCTAAAAACATCCTACTCAAAAGCACGGTCGTGCGTGCACCAGTATGCTTCAACCCGAAATCTGACTGAGACGAAACTGCTATACAAATAAACGAGCACGGTCAACTCCAACATCACGCTACGAGTCGACCGCAATCAAGATAGAATCTCGATAAAAGCTAGCCGCGGGCTATCTGCTGTCCCTATCTTATATTTTCGCGCCCCGCCTAATACTATGTGGCGGGCCGCGTCGATGCTCATAGGTTCGTCATGTGCAAGACGCTTTGGCTTTCCCGCACGCTCGAACCGCGTGTGAAGACCCGCCATCCTACTCCGGCCGCCGGTACCGTCTTATTGGGTGCAACTAGCCGACTTATGCCGGTATGCTGACAACTAACGCCTTAGAATCGCACCTTCGAAAGGCAAGCGCTAAAACATCGCCCCTCTTTTGAACGAGCCCCCATCCCAACCGCGCCTCCTGCGCGGGTTGGTGGTACTGGTGGCCCCTCTGCGTGGCCTCACAATGGCACGCTTAATCCTGGCGCCGACTGCTCGGCGCCTCGGTCTAGCTGGCCGATTCAAATATCTACCTCGGGATTGGAAACGATTCCGTGTTCGGCCGGTGGCCGACTTCTCTAATGTGACCGAACGAGCTGCTCCGCCCTCCGGTCGGTTAATCATGCCGCGGCGTGCGACGAGCACGCGGCCTCGGGCGGCCGATGTCGCTCCCGAGCGAGGATGGAGCCGAGGACGGACATGTGCGGGTCACGCGCTTGGTCCTGTGGGCTCCGGCTCGCGTGCCGACTCGTGCACCCTTGAGTCGGATTACATGCGCCACCGGGTGCGACGCAATTGGCAAGCATGGGCGGACATCGGCGCTGGCCGCCGGATCGTCGACATGATCCGCAACGGCGTGCGCATCCCGTTCAAGAACGGGCCGCCCGCCCCTTTCAACCAAGGGGTCTCGATGGAGGATGCGACTCCTGACCAACTACGCTTCATGGACGACGAGCTGGCCCGCTCCCTGGCTAGCGGAGCGTGGGAAGAAGGCCACTGCTCGCGGTGAGTTTCTCGGTTGTTCCTCGTACCTAAACCGGGCGTCAATAAATGGCGGCTCATCATCGATCTACGACCCCTCAACCGGCGGTACTACGAGGAACGAAGCCTGAGTTTCGAGACTCTCACGTGGCTGCGTCACCTGGCTCGGCCGGGCGACCACATGCTCTCCATGGACCTGCTACGGGACGGCTTCTATGCCGCCGGCATTGCTCCCAAAGACCGAGATGGTTTCACCATCAACTACCGAGGCAAGCTCTACCGGCTGGCGGGGCTCCCCATGGGGTGGAGCCTGAGCCCCTACTACTTATGCTCCCTAACTGCGGCGTTCAACCGTCACTTGCGACGCCCCGACTTCGCAGTGACCTCCCAAGGAGTCCGCAGTGCCAAGCTAAGCATGTAGCGACGTCAAGCGCTGCGCAGCCACTTCCGTGGCTGCCGCATGCTCCCTTGCATGAATGACTTCCCGTTCTTTGCGTCCAGCCGAGCGCAAGCCTATACTATGCGCGACCGCCGCCTCACCTCCCTGCTCGGACGGCTGGGTCTCAACCGACATCCCGACAAGGGCCAATGGGAGCCGGTACAACGGCTGAAGCACCTTGGTCTGGAGATAGACTCGCGGAGCGGTGTAATTCGAGCCCCCCCCTTCGGAAACTCGATTCACTCGCTACTACAGCCCTGGGCCTCATCCGCCGTGCTAAGCGAGACATGCGATGGTTGCGTGTGCGAGACGAGCTCGCGTCCCTGGCAGGACGCGCTCAATTCTTACTTCTCGCCATCAAGTCAGCGCGGTTCTATCTGCGCGAGCTGCACGACGTGCTCCGCACGAAAGACTCATGGAGTGGGCGCATCAAGATGACGCGCCAGCTCCGACGCGACCTCGAGTGGTGGGTGGCGGTCCCCAACCACAGCAACGGCCGCTCCAGCATCTACAAGCCCGTGGAGACGGCCTACATGCATGTCGACAGCTCCGGCTACGGATGGGGCGCCGTCCTCAACGAAACCACCGAGGCGCGCGGGTTCATGTACGATGGTGACCGCGAGCTACACATCACCTACAAGGAGCTCAAGGCTGTCCGGTACGCCGTGCTCACAATCCTCTCGGAGCTGCGAGGCCGACATGTGGTGTGCTCCACGAGGACAACATGGGTGTGGTCCACCTCCTCGCCAACCTCACCTCATGCTCCCCTCTGCTCATGACGGAGCTGCGAAAACTGTGGTTCATCCTTGACTCCAACGACATCTCCATCCGTGTGCGCTATACATCAAGACCACGGCGAACATCTGGGCTGACCGCCTCAACCGCGAAATTGACTACGACGACTGGGCGTTCCGCCTATGCCACTTCAACCACCCCGATAACATCTTGGGGCGTCACACCATCGACCGCTTCGCTACCATGGAGAACGCGAGGCTCCGTCCCGCGCTACAATTCCCGCTGGCGTGACCCTTGCAGCGAGGCCACCGACATCATGCGCCTCTCCGATGGCGCATGGCGTCATGAGCGCAAATTGTGCAACCCCCCTGGGGTTTCATTGAAAACCTCGTCATCAAACTCCACACCTTTGGCGCGGCGAGCACCGTCATCGTGGCCTACTGGTCCGACCGCGGCTGGCACCAGCGCCTCTCAGAAATGGCATCCGAGGTGGTTGTCTTCCCGCCCTTCCCGCACCTCTTCGCGCTGGGCCCCGCCTCGTCGGCGTGCGCACGGGCGTCGGTCCTCCCAAGTGGCCAGTGGTCGCCTTCCGGCTCCCCCTTCGGGCCCGGTGCCCGGCTCTGGATTTTTGACCGCCCGCCCTCGTCTGCCCCTCGGCCCGGCCGGCGCCCTCCTACGTCGTGCCCCAAGATTGAGCTCGGCAAACCACACAGTCCCCTCTATTCTGAATTGTTTACTATCGGTAGTTGGGGTTTCCTTTTTCCGCATAGCGACCGCTGCGCGCGTTCGCCTGCGTACGCGTTACAAATGTGGCACGCATGCGATGCTCGCTGCTAAAAACATCGTACTCAAAAGCACGGTAGTCCGCGTACCAGTATGCTTCAACCCGAAATTTGCCTGATGAGACGAAACTGCCGTACAAACGAGCACGCACGGTCAACTCCAACACCACGCTACGAGTCGACCGCAATCAAGGTAGAATTATTTTTAAGCTAGCGGGCTATCTGCTTCCCCATCTTCCATGTTCGCGCCTAGCCTACCATGTGGCGGGCTGCGTCCCCCCCTCCCTCGCTTCGTGCTTTCTGTTCTCGCGGGCTGCCGACTGGCTCCTGGCTAAGAAAACCCTGTAACCCAACCCAGATCTCATTTTCGGCAAACCACACACCCCCCTCCCTTTTGAAATATGATGGGCAAACGCGCCGCCATCTGCGCACGAGCAACAAACTACCCATATGGTAAGGAATCGCTGTATATGGTCAGATGTAGTCATCTAGAGGTTTACAGTACATTAGCTATGTTGTACTGCGCACGACCCCCGAGGTCGGCGCACGGACTAAGGCATGCCGGCCTGCACCAGCACTACGACCTGAGGGATCCACCCTCGGGCACAGGCACTCTCTGCTTTGCGCTCGCCTCAACCGGCTCGCGCAAGCAGTCTCGACTCTAGCAGTCGAGCAGAGTGTCATCTTACTTTATGCCGACTCGGACCCGAGCCTCAGCCTCCCGAGACGCTACACCTTCCCCACCCCGCGACAGCAGGATGCCCCCTCGCCCTGTACCGGAAGACGCCTTAGTGGACGACGCCCCGGGCGGCGCCACGGCGGCATCTGTCGCGGAATTGGAAAAACGCCTGACGGCCCAAGCGGAAGCCCTGGAGAAGCGGCTGGCCGGGCAGTTTGAGGCTGCTACATACGGCTGCCTTGCTCGCTCGACTCGCCCCCCCACTAACCCGCTTCCTCCCGAAGGTACCCAGCCAGCCAACCCCGCGGGCACGCCTGCGCCCGAGGGTGGTGAGCAAGGAGCGCAAGAGCCCCTTCCTGCTGAGCTAGACGCACCCGACAACGAGCTCGAGTACGTCGACTTTGCCTACTACGGCCGAGTCATCCCCCCCGGTTTGGAGCGCCCCCCGCGCGACGTCGACGAGCCCCGCTTGTGGACCCTGACCGACGACACCGCCCGCGCCCTCGCGGAGAAGCGGAGTCAGGCAGCGTATGACGAATACCTGCACCTAGGCTGCTATGCCTTCTTCAGTAGCTGCGCCAACGAGGCGATGCGCGGCGCTCTGGAGTCGCTTTCGACCGAGTCTGCTACGCCGGCAAGCAAGGCTGCGGCCCTTGCCGAGCTCCGCGCCTGCTACCGCACCCACTTGGCGACGGAGGAGGCCACCCGTTCCCGGTTGGGCTACCTCCAGCTCGCCAAGAATGGGCCAACGGCTACAGAGGCGGACCGTGTTTTCGCCGAGCTCGCCCACGCAAAGTTCTGCACCCCACGGCGCATCGCCGTGTCCGGGCAACTCGACCAACTCCGCCGAGCGTTCGACGACAAGACCCTCGAGATCAGCCTTTCCGCAGCGGGCAAGGCCCGTGCCGCGGCCGCGTTCGCCAAGGCTACCCCCGACAAGCCCGCCCCCACAGAGTCCGCCGAGAGGCGCAAGCAACGCGAGCAAGCCGCTGCGGCGCGGAAGGCCGCAGCGACAGCCGCGGCGTCCGACAAGGCCAAGGCCAAGGTCACCAAGTGACGGTGTGGCTCGCCGCGCCGACTCATGTACGCCTACCTCCCTCTACATGCGACACCGCGTGCGGAGAAGATGGCGCGACTGGGAAAGCATCGGCGCGAGCGGGCAAGTCTTGAGTTGGATCCGCCAAGGGGTCCGGATACGCTTCAAGAACGGGCGACGCCCTCGCCCCTACAACCACGGCGTCTCTATGCGCGACGCCACTCAGGCACAACTGGACTTCATGGCTACTAAACTGCCCCGCTTCGAGGCGATTGGCGCGTGGGAGCGAGGACACTGCAACAAGTGGGTATCCAGAATGTTTCTAGTCCCCAAGCCCGGCACCAACAAATGGCGCCTCATCATCGACCTACGGGAGCTCAACAAGTGGTGCAAGACTTTCACGATGTCCTACGAAACGCTCAAGCACCTGCGGCACCTGGCGCGCGCGGGAGATTGGTTCGTGTCGATGGACCTCGCCGATGGCTACTACGCCCTTGGGATTCGGGAGGAGGACCGCGACTTCTTTACCGTGAACTACCGAGGGGAGGTGTGGCGACTTGCGTGCCTACCGATGGGTTGGACAGGCTCGTCGTATTACTTCTGCAAGTTGACGGCGGCCTTTACGGACTACCTGCGGACGCCCCTGAAGCGGCGCGACCCAGCGTTGCCTCCCACGGCCCCGTCCAAGCCTACTCGCCGTTTCCTGCGCAACACTCGCTGGCGGGCGAGCGGCTCCTACCCTATATGGACGACTTCCTTTTCCTCGCGGACTCCCGCGAGGCAGCCCTGGAGCTACGCGTCCGGTTAAGCACCTTGCTGGACCGCCTGGGCCTGCTGCGCAACCCCAACAAGGGAGTCTGGGAGCCCACCCAGGTCGGCCCTCACCTGGGCCTTGCCGACGTTTATATAACCTTCCACGGCGTGTACGCTGTGTCACGCTTTGACCCGTGGGGGTTGTTACGCCACTTTTATCTTGATTTGGCAAGTGTTACAATGCACGTGCGTGCTTCATATCATATGCGATACGAAGTCCCATAGCATGTCGTGGTCATTGTACTTTGCGGTTTCCGTTCCCGCCATGCGGCGGTACCTCTTGTAATCTGGGTTTGCCCTTTTTGGCATGGCCCTGGCCTTCCTCTTCCGGTTCATGTAATGCCCGAAATCTTTGTACCAAAATCGGGTATCCTCCGCATCTCTGGTTAGTTTTGCTAAATTTCAGATTGGGTGCCCCCCGTAGTCCGGTGACAGGGTATATGAAGGTAATTTCCGGACAATTTTCTCCTGATGGAGCCAACGTCTGAATGACCCCGTGCAATCCCTTTTTGCCGAACCCGGAGAATTCCGCAACTCTGAAGATTAGTACAACTCTTTTTCTGATAATTTTGGCAGATGCCTCGGTTGCCATGATTTATCCTCATTTAACCGATGTGAATTCCCGTCACCCGACTTTGGACCTACTTTTCTCCGGCGCCCCCGCGCGGTCTGATAAGTCTTGATTTTTCATTCCCCATCCGCATATGGTGGTGATCCCCCCCCCAGGGTCCCTGTTCACATCCTGCGGTGTCTGCATTTATTTATCCTTTTTTAAATGCCGACCTTGATCTGTTTTTGTCTCCCGACTTAGTTGGGGTGGTGTGCACTGTGAGATTCAGATGTGACATACAGGTGACGAAGCACTACTACTAGCGACTATTATTTATCCGTGAAGGCTGCTGCTGGTGGCGGCACGTCCATCCAGTTACGTGCGAGTACATCCGGCGTTATTGCCGGCGGGCGATAAATCCTTTTTGTCATCATTCTGGTAGCCGTACGAGCCCGGTAAAATGTTACATGGCACTGACGTACAAGGTACAAGGTTGTCCGTGCAGTACCGGGTAGTACGCGATATATTTATTGAGCCGGTACCGGGTATCATAGTACCCGGTACCCGGTACCCGGGCACGATGGACAGTGGTCCTGTGGATAAGTACGACTATTAGTACATGGGAGCGCAAATCTCAGCCGTACTTTTTGGCCAAAGTGGGGAATTTTGTGTACATTATAGCTAGTACTGCTGAACGGGCCTGCCAGCCGTCCGATCAAAGGTCATCAGATGGGCGGTTTGGCTGCCATGTTTTGCCAAAGAGTGCTCACGTTACATAAATATTCGCGAGGGGGAGGGCGGGGGCAGGCAGCGGTTTGCCGAAGAATGATTGAATTACAATATTCGCGACAGCTGCCATCGGGGAATGTGGCCCGCCGGGGGGGGGGGGGGGGGGGGGGTGCGGGGGCGGGGGGACCACGCCCGCCCCGCCCCCCCCCCCCCCCCCCCCCTCGCCGCCAGCCGCTCCCGCCTGGGCGGGGGGGGGGGGGGGGGGGGGGAGGAGGGGGCGGGTGAGGGGAGGGGGGGGGGGGGGGGGGCGGGAAGCTACTGCTTGTTCTTGTTCTTGCGTGCCCGGGGGACCCGCCTCGACCTCGCTGCCTCCGCCTCCGCCTCCGCCTCCGCCTCCGCCTCCGACTCCGCCTCCGACTCCGCGACCGTCAGTTTCTTACCTGGGCGCTTCTTCACTGGCCTCTTCCGCTTCTTGTCGGCGTCCGACTGCTTCTTGTCGGCGGCGTTCATCCAGCACAGCTCCTTCTCAGTTAGGGGTGGGCGGGGCAGCGGCGCGTCCGGAGGGAGAACGGCGGCCGTCAGTGTCTTCACCACCCCGGGAGGCTGTGCCGTCGACGACGCCGCCATGAGCTTCATTGCCTTGGCGTCGGGACGCCCCCTGTGCCCGGACGCCCACAACAAGCCCCAATCGTTTCGCCTCCAAGCGGCTGAGGATGCGGCCTCCTCGGCCACCACGAGTTGCGCCGCTGGCACTGTGGAAGCCTTGGCGTTTAGGTGGGCCTTACGGCGCTCCCGGACGAACCTGCGCGCGGCACAAGTTAGCCACGAGTAGGTGCGTGCTTATGTGGTGGGTGGAGTGTTTTGTTGCGTGCCCACCTTGTCACGCGTTTCCTCATGTCTTTCTCGTCCCCCTCGATCCTTGTGCTTCTTGCTCCTTCTCGGTACAAGGTATGCTGGCCCGTTTTGAGGATGCTGGCGTGGAGTTCACTCCTTCAACTTGGGCGGTCGCATACGCTGATCACGTGGCACGTTGCTCTGGGGGCGTCTCCAATCACGCCGCACACGAGTGGGACGCCCATGGGGGGGGGGGGGGGGGGGGGGGGGGCTTACCTTTCGACTTCTTGGACACCGCAAACGAAGGGCGCAGCCCGCGTCCAAAGTTGCTGGGTATCAGGACTAAAGCCTTGCGCCGGTCTTCCTGCTTCATAGCCCGAAATCCAACGTGGCCCAGCACGTCGAGGAAGTTCCTCCAAAAGTCCTTCCCCAAGCCCAAAAAGCACAGGTGGTCCGGCGCGAGGGGGAAGAGGTTGACCATGCTGACATAGCCCAGGACCACAGGCACCTGGCACACGCCATGGCAGCCAGTGTTCTGCTTGGCCTGCTCCAGCCGGGTTGTGTTGAACGCACGCCGGGCAGCGGGGCTCAGTTCGCCGACCTCATCCCCATCGAGGTCCGACTTGGCCAAGTCCTCCTGTACCTGGCCGATGACGCCCATCTGCTCCAGCATCTGGTCGCCGGAGAGCAGGAGGCAGCTCGCGCCTGTGCGCACAGCCTGGTACTCTACGCCATCCACCCTCTGGATGACGTCCTTTGCATACCCCGCAGGCGCCACCTTCACCGTGCCGTCCGGGCCCTCCACATGGCTCTTCAGACGGCACCAGGGGCAACCTCTGAGCTGGCTAGGCCCCCCCCGCATAAAGATCTTTCGTCTGCCCTGGGCGTCGCACACCCACGTACCGAGGAAGACCTTGTGCACGAACTGTTCCCCCCCGTCTGCGGGGGTGACCCTCACTCCATGCTCGCCAAGCACCGCGAGCTCGTGCAGCACCTCTAACAGTATTTTGCCCAGGTTGGGCGGCTCCGGGGGGCCGATGAGTGCGACTGGGTGCCAGTTGCTCCTGGAGGTCAGCATGTGGGGCGGCATGTCCTCACACCTGATCCCAACCCCGGTGACAGACTGGGTGGCCCGAAGGTGCGACAGGAAGCCATCATCTGTGAGTGTGTAGATCCCGTTGT
The DNA here is from genome assembly GCA_006384855.1 of Tetraselmis striata. Lineage (NCBI taxonomy): Eukaryota > Viridiplantae > Chlorophyta > Chlorodendrophyceae > Chlorodendrales > Chlorodendraceae > Tetraselmis > Tetraselmis striata. The sequence goes on along the minus strand of VCJN01002242.1, from coordinate 12,781 downwards.
CGGCATGGAGGAAGTCTCCTGCGGCGAGGCCGGTGCCGTGCCCGCCTTCATTAAGGCGCTCCGCCTCCGACGAGGCGCGGAAGGCGTTGATAGACACGTCCGTCCCCTTCTTCCAGCAAGCGTACCACACAGGGTCTCGGAACCAGCCCTTGATGATGTCCACCACGCTCAAGACGTACCAAACCCGTGCAGCCGTGAGCTTCAGGGACTGCGGCGTGCGGATAAACCTGTCGGCATTGCACTCCGGGCAGTGCTGGTCGGGGAGGTTCGCCCATTCGGCAGCCTTCCCGGGCGCCCCGCTGAACGCCACGCACCCCTTGGGGCACATGTGCCGGACATATCTAGATGTATCAGGCACCTGCATGCATCGGGAGGCGAGGAGCGTGAGGGGCCTGACACCCCAAGACGCGCCGCGTCAAGCACGCACACACCCAGGCACATCCCGGCCGTACCCGCAGGAACTTCCGCATCGCCTTGTGGCTGCGTGGCACGGCCATCCCACCCCAGGTGAAGCCGGCGGGCATGATGTCATGCAACAGCTGCCACTCGCTGTCAGCGGAGTTGTTGGAATTCTTGCTCTTCACCTGGGCCGAGCACTTCATGACTGCAAACGTGAGGGCGTTCGTCTCGGACCCCGGCACAGCCGCAGACTCCCACGCCCGGAGGTGCGCCTCCTCCTCCTCCTCCTCCTCATCGCTCGTCCACCCGGCGCCAGCCGCGTCCCCCCCCCCTTCCCAGCCCTCCTCTTCGGATTCACTGGACTGGTCATCGCCTTCAGGGACGGTTACCAAGCGAGCTTCCCCGTCCGCATCCACAGGGGGGTGCTCCTGTGCAGCCGCCATAGCCTCCACAACCTGCCACGCCGACCGGGCGGGTGCGTGTGATTCCATACAACCGCAGGTGAGTGGTGCCACCAGCACACAGGCCGGGCCCACTCACCTCTGAACGCAGAAGGTCCACAGTGTCACCGTCCTCGAAAACAGCGCACCACTGGGTCGCCCCGCCGTAGTCCTCCAACACCCACTCGGTAACGACGCCGGTTATCACGCCGTAGTGCCATACTCCCCGGAACTTCTTGGCGATGACCTTCATGTAGAAGTCACCGGGATCGCCTTCCCGTATCACATCCTCATCGGCGGCTTCCACGCCCGCCGGCGGCCACGCAGGCGCGTCGATGTCCATACCGTCTTCGCCAACGGGGTCCTCCCCCACGCCCATCACATCGTCCTCCAAGACCGGCGCCGGCGGGGCGTTTCCGACGGCTGCAACTACTCCTGGTGCCGCCCCTGCTGCTGCTGCTGCTGCTGCTGCTGCCGCCCCTGCTGCTGCTGCTTGTGATAAGGCGGCCTTGCGGCGCAACTTAGCCGCACGCTTCAACGAGTGGCTACAGTTCGGGTATTTCCGGAAGTGCCGCTCTCGCGCCAGCTTTTCACATGTGCCCACCACGGTGCCCCGGCAGTGCTTGCATGAGTACACGCCATCCTTCGACACACTCGCTATCCATCCCTTTGCCGGCATGCCTGCTGCCGCGCGCGGGGGGCGGGGGGGGGGCGGGGGGGGGGGGGGGGGGGTTGAGAGTTGGGGTGGATGTAACCCACCACCGGCAGGCAACACAGATGCGAGTGCGCGGCTGTCCGCGCTTGATTCAACGGTGAGCGGCGGTGACCGTGAGGCGACCCCGTACTTCATGCGCGTGCTGGGGCGTTACACAATCATCAGCAGTTACGGCGGCTGCATTAAAACGCGCACCTACGAACACCACCTACCGCCTACCAGCCACCTAAGCTACCGGACCACCTACCTCCGCCAGTCGCGCCGCACATCGCCGCACACAACGTGACGCACATCGCCGCACACGTCGTGCCGCACATCGCGACTGCACCGATACATCGTACTACTACTCGCGCTGCGACTACGCAAATAAGCGTCAATACACCGGGCTAATATCGGGTGTATATCGCCGCTTATCTTTATGTTCACGCACACCTAGCGACGGCAGCACTTGCCCACTCCGCGATATGTATATCGCGCACGCAGCAGCGCCGCGACGGTACGGACGCGCGACGCCGCCTGCTTCGCAAGGATATCAATCACAAGAGGCGACGAAGTGTCACCAGTTGCACCACCCACCATGGCACTATCCATGACACCCCAGAAAAGGGCCAGGATGGTGGAGCGCTGTACACGCACCCAACTAGCATACGCGAGCGTGGAGGAGAACACGCTACAAAATAGACTCACCGATGAGGACATGAGAGGGGAATACATCCATCTCCCGGGCGGCTGGACTCCCACCCAGTCCAGCAACCCGGCCCTCTACCGCTCCCTGCGCCACGCTTGGCACTGGCACACTTTGCTGGATGTCGGCGCTGACGCGCTCGCCCAGTACAAGCTCTTCCTGCTTGATCAGCCCGATCTGGACGGGGACATCGTCGACGCTGATACGCGTCTCACATACCTCCGCGGTTCGGATTCGGTGTGGCTGCAAGGCGCCGAGGATATGCTCGAGATCGCTGCGAAGCAGGCCGCTGTACTCGTCGAGCACGATGACGACGGGGCTATGGAGCCTCTCCTCGTTGGGGCCCATGCGGAGCAGTTCCCGCTGTTCCAACTCATGCGGCTGACCGCACGCGTGGTGCAAGAAGCCCTCACCCACACATGGATTCAGACGGACAGATTCAGCCGGTTCCTGTCCGACATCACAAAGGAAGCCCACAAGTGGGAGACAGACAGAGCGGCAATCCCCGGGAGCACGCACCACGTGGGGTCTTTCCTCCCCTATGCCCCTTTGACGTGGACCGTGACTTCCCCGCCAAGGCTTGCGCACATGGAACCCATTCATAAGTGGCGCGAGGGGTATTTCCCAACGGTAAGCCCAAGAAGGCACAGTATCCTCACAGCTTCCATGGAACACTTGGCGCGGCTTCCAACTGTGGCAGACCTCACGAAGGTGCCCTAGCCGCCCCCCTAAAGTCTGAATTTCATATGTATAGAACATTAGGCAGGAGCTGTTTTGTGGTGGGCACCGCCCACAACGGCGAAGTGAAGCCCAGCAATGTAATAAAAGCGCCTCCGCGACACCGGCCCACACCTCCGCCGGGACTGCCGCGCAAGCCATGACCGCATGCCGGCAGCCTGCGATCATGGTTTGCCACGCACTCCCGGCACCCTGCCGGCACATGCATGCTGTGCCGCAACGCTTCGCGCGAACTAAGCACCATTGCTGTGCGAGAGTCGGCCGTGCCAGTACTTATCGTGATTACTCCTTGGCAGGGGCCGGGGGCGCGGCCCGCCAGCGTGGCGCATTGCGACGCCAACGACCCCGCGGTGTGCAGCGGTGTGCAGCGATGTGCGGCGATGTGCAATGAGTGCGTACATCCGCCTGTACTTAGCCCGGGTGCTCCGCGTCGGCGGGCGACACGCGAGCCCGCGTGCGCATATCAATTTGATGAAATTATGGAAACGAGAAATTCATATAGTACTTTACAGGTCGCGCGCGATAGTCGTCGCTACTGGGTATGAAATCCACGTCCCTCGTCCGTCCCGTATCGTCCCCGTATGTCGTCGTTCGTCACCAGTAGGGCACATTTACGTCACATCTGAATCTCACAGTGGTGGTACATACCCTTCCTAGGGTCATCATACTATGCCCTCAACTTCTGCCTCTTGTCCGCCTAGGCCGCTGCTACAGCCCCTAGGGCATGATGCAGTTATCTGGCCTCTTTATTTGCGGCTGCTGGAAATCTTGCTGAAATACACGTTGATCTTCCCAATTTATGCCCCAATTTGGGTTTCTTAGCCCTTTTGGTGTGTATTTCGGTGTTGGTGCTGTTTGCAGTAATCTTCCCTATATTCCCAGTTGCCTTGTGGCTGGACTTGCCGGAATATATAACATGGGGGCGAAGGGCGCTGACTAAATGTCATTGCCGCCTTCTGATCTCCGCCCCCTAGGGCAGTCAAGACTGGGCGCAGTCCCTGCGAGTGATGCAGCGCAGCGCCTTTCTGGCGCCTCAAGGCGTGAGCGACTGGGGACGCGGCAGTTCTACGCACTCTGCGGTGGCGGCTGCCCCCGCTTCCGTGCAGCAGTATGCCCTTCGCTCGGCTCCTGCCCTGACTTCCGCTGCGCGGGTGGCCTCCCGTTGCGAGAGGCATGTGACTACGCAGCGCCGTCGCGGGATTCTGCGAGAATTCGAGGCATGGGCGAGCACCGTGCCTCCGCCGTTGACTCCTACATACCCCGGAGACCTGCACCGAGTGGGATGTGCTAATATTCTTCGCGGAGTATTGGCATCGCCATCATCATGTATGGGCGCAAGATGATGCGTGACGGGAGCCGACCTGCTTCCCCAGGATACCTGCGGCATGCCGTGTCGCAACTGGCGACAGCCCTACGTGAGCTGGGCGTGCCCAAGCATGCCAACCCCGTGTATGCCGTGAGCGTCGTCAAATACATGGGTGGTTATAAGCGTGCCCTGGTTGAGCTGGGGTACGTGGAGAGTGGCGCCGTGCCGTTGGACTACGCGACCTTGGCAGAGCTGGTCCAGTTCATGGATGGTCTGATCTTGCGGACTACCGCGGACTTGGTGATCACTGCCGCGGTGCATCGCGATGTTTGCATCGTGTTGTATTTGTGGGAGACCGCCGCCCGTGGTTTTGAGGCCGGCACCATGGAACTGACAGATTTCCTGGTGCGGGGTGTGGATCTGCGCCCTGCGTGGGACGCGATCGTTGCCGGTCGTTTGACCGCGGATGACCGTGTTTTGGCAGAGCCCCGTTACGGGACAAAGGGGAACCTTACCGCTCACGGCGGCGTCATGGAGCTGGAGCTGCTGCCCCCGGGCAGTGAGTCGCTTTGCCTGCTCCGTCGGCTAGGCCGGTATGCGACCGCCATGGCTGATGCCGGGTGGCCTTTGGCGGACTTTCTGTTTCGTCCCCTGGCTGCTGGGCGTCCGGCTGGATTTCGGGCCCATGGCATGAGCAGTGCCGCTATGAACTTCCGATTCAAGGGGCACTTGCGTGCCGCTGGTTTGTATAAAGGCCACACTTTGCACGGCGTGAAACGTGGCCGGTTGCAGCATGACGTTGTTGTGGGAGGTGAGAGTGTTACGCAGGCTTCCCGTGGGCGCCATCGCCATGTGAGGACAACATTGGGCTATGTGCACCCCGCCCGTCATCGGGATCGGCTAGTGCAAATGGAACTAGGGTCTGATGATGAGGCGAACTCTGATGCCGAGGATGAGTTTTTCGACGCTTTTGAGTCCTTAGATCTAACCCCGTGATGCTTAGCGCGCCTCGCGCCATGTTGTAATCCAATCGCTGTTGTCCCAAATGATCAACATCGCGACAACCTCATAGTTTGGCTGGGACTTTAATCCCGCCTCGCGCGCCTTGCGCGGAACCCGTGAGCCCGGCTTGAACAGCAATTGGTTTGCGCCTCCGGCGTCTTGCTTTGGCAACGTAAATGCGCCGCGGACTGGGAGTGCGCTGAGCATTGCCCGCCGGCCTGCCGCCCAATCTGGGAATATGAGCACTGCGTCGGCGCGTGACCCATATGCTGGGACGAATGACGGGCCCGTAGTCGCTAAATAATACTCGAAGCCTGCGCGTGTATTTACCTGTACAGGGTGGCGTGCAGCTAATATGGCTTGAGTAATATGGCTCTAGTACTATGGGTTGGGGGTTGACAATATTTAACACCTGTAGCAACCACTATTACTGGCGAGGTGACGCGCCCGTGGTCGCGCAACCCCCGGCACGCGTAGTTGAGAGGCGTGAGGGTGCGGACCGTTTCAGGCGCGCAACCAGCATCGTCACGCGTGGAGAGGCGTGAAGGTGCGGACCGTTTCATCCGGGTAATCAGTGAAGAAAATCAGTATTTCGATTATATTTCGTCAGTGCAAGTACAGGTATAACTGCGCGAATATATTAGTCGTACAGGCGCTACTGTTAATTTCAATTAGTAATAATATCACGAATAAACACCCGCCGAAGCCGCCGACGCCGCCGCGTGCCGCCCGCCGCGCGGCGCGCGCGACGATTATAAGCGTAACTCAGGTACGTCTAGCAGAATTCAAAAAGGATTACGTGTTATTATTAACATGGGCGGAATATGATTATTGCAGTATCTTATTATTGTTCTAGAGCTCGCGGCGATGCGGCGTCGTACTTTATGCCCGGAGTAGACCAGTACTACCACGTACTGCCCATATCAGCGAGCGACGGGTACGCCGCGCCCGCAGTAGTACGTATATAGTGGCCGCCATCAAATGTAGCAATATGCAGGTAATGGTACGAGTGTACTGGCATTATAGTCGCGCTCCCGAGCGCCGCGCGCCTGCGACGGCTTATTTACACCACGAGTCGCAGGCAGGTAGGTACAGGTACCAATATACGGCTTTACTGAAGTTGCCCGTATTAACGTTGTACTACCGGGTACGCCGTAGTCTCTTGTTGCTTACGCTTTTGTAATCCAAACCAACATACGGTAGTAGCCGCCGCGCGCCGCCACCTGCAGCATCGCCAACACAGCAAGAACTGGTGTATGCCCCCATTCTCGTGTCGCTACATAGTCGCTAACGAAGCTGACACTACTACCATATCAAATCATCCCATCTCACATACTGAAAGCCCAACCCGCACCTCCGATCCCTGCCTTGACCCACGTCGCGCAGCTGTGTCGTCGATTGCAGTTGTCACCCGGAGGTATGATGTTCTCAATAGAAGCTCGCCTTGTCCCAAGCAGCTGCTTTACCCTTCGAGCAGATATCGCCGGTTGCCTGATGCCTGTTCCTGTTTTTGACTTGTCCGGCGGCGCAATAAGCGGTTCGCCGATATGATGACGTGTTTATCCGCAGAGTAAAAAAACGTGATGGCGGAGGTCTGCCGTCCCATCAACGCCACGCTCGCGTGTGCGTCCGAGGCCTGCGCCGAGTCATGCATGGGCTTCCCAACCTGTGGCCCGGCAGGCGTCATTGCCGATGCGCTGGTGCAGCTCAGCGCCGTCGACTCCACCCAGGCGGGGTTGTTCGCCTCCCTGGCCTGCGCGCAACATATTGATGGGCTCACGCTGCCCGGCGTGGCGGAGGGCCTCAACACCACATACCTGCTCTTCTCGGCCTACCTGGTTTTCTTCATGCAGGTATGATGCCGCCACACACTGTGTAGCTGCGGATGGTATGACGAGCCATGCCCCCCCCCCCCCCCCCCCCAGCCCGCGCCCGTTTTTCTTCCCACTCAGGCCCGCCGTTTCGTCCTGGCCTTTTATTTATATACATTGTTGTTTCGTGTACATATTCCCTTTCGCACTCACCCTGTTCCGATATCGTTGCCCATCAGCGCCAACGACACAGCAGTGGATGTATTACTAGTCCGACCACGTTCCACCTTGCAGCATCTAACAGCCCCCTCCCCCTATCCCCCGCCGCCTGTGTTGCATATGGCACGTGCGCTCCTATGGCGCAACTCTCGGCGTTGACGACACAAGACCGGCTTCGCGATGGTAAGCCTGCCTGCCGATAAAATGACTCTTGGCCCATACCCTGGCCCCGCCCCTATTCCTATCCCTGCTGCAACTCCGCGTCGCGATGAATGGGGCGAATATGTCGCCAAGCTTATCGGCTTGTCGTAGATATTAGCTCCCGTGCCACGCAAATACCCAGGGTGCTGCTGCTAACACCTATGCAGGAAGAACACAGAGATGCTGTACTCGCAGTCGTGGTTTGCGTACAGACAGCATACGGCGGCACCGAATTAGCGACATGGGTGCTCTCGGCGGTTCGTCGCCACAGGTCGTACCCTATACTGATTAGCACGGCCTGCTTGCCGGGACAGATCAGGGGAAAGCCTTCACAAATGGCTAGCTGGCACGACTAGCTTCGGCGCTAGCCGCGAGTGCTTCGGAAGTCGGACACATCGGGCCTGTTTGGAACGTACGAAGACCTCTTGTTCGTTTACATTTCCGATGGCGACGACTGTCGATGTCGGCGACTGGCCTGACGGATGCTGCTGCGCAATTTACCCGCCGGTTGGCAGTTGCGACACAAGAGTTACTCAGCTCTGGTGGTACCGATATCGTTCAGCGATGTCTACCAGTCCCTGCTTGTAGGCTGCGGGTATCTAAGATAAATTTGGTGTATGTGGAATATGGCGAACTGGCCCTAACGTCGCCTGCCTGATGGCCTGTCTTTGGCAGCTTTGCGCTGGCGCAGTTCGTACCAAGAACACCATGAATATTCTGATGAAGAATGTGATGGACGCGTGCGTCGGCTCCCTGTGCTTCTACGTGTTTGGGTGAGCGCTTCCTCCGCTGGGGGCCGACAGTGTTGATTTTCGTCGTCATTCACCCGCACATGCCTACTGATTTGACCTGTCGAATAAAAAATCTTACTGGCATCCATCGCCTCTGGCCCTGCTCCAGGTTTGCGTTTTCCTACGGGTCCACCTCCAACCCATTCATCGGCGCCTCCAACTTTGCGCTGAGCGAATTCACCGCCGGCGACGCTGACTGGGACTACTTCCTGAGCCAGTGGGCATTCGTGGCCGCCACCGCTTCCATCGTCTCGGGCTCCGTGGCGGAACGCACCAACTTCTGGGCCTACCTTGGCTACTGCTCCTTCCTGTGCTCCTTTGTGTGAGTGCTGCAATCGCGGTTTGGGTTGACCATATATTGTTGCCCCCCCTCCACCCCCGGCACGAGAATTTATATGAAATATCTCACATAACACCACGAATATAGCATGGAACCTCTGAGTTGATGATGCGAACTCGGATACTCTCTGGTTCAGTCTACATCATGCTACTCTCCATGCCAAGCTCTCAAGAGAAATACATCTGCATTGTGTTGTTGTGTCGATTTCACGGCTCAGGGGTCTCGGAACATCAGAAAGTTCGGATTCTATTACTTTTTACTGTATTTACCGTGCCCATGGCTTGCATTGGGGTTGCTATGTACCACTGTTTTGGGACCCCCCGCCCTCCCCCCCCCTCCCCCTTAGAGGAGAGGGAAAACTCACTATCTGATAAAAGCATTTGAGAATACACCACGACAACTGCACGGATATCCCGACAAAATGGCGCAACGCAATTCACTGTTGCGTTTTCCGTTTCAGGTACCCCGCCGTGGCTCACTGGGCATGGGCCGAGACCGGATGGCTGTCTCCGTTCAGCTCGAGCCCCCTGCTCGGCACCGGCCTGTTCGACTTTGCGGGCAGCGGCGTGGTGCACATGACCGGCGGCTTCGCGGGCCTCATGGGCGCCGCCCTCGTCGGCCCGCGCATGGGCCGCTTTGACAAGGACGGCGTTGTGCAGGACATGCCGGGCCACTCCGCGACGCTGGTTGTGCTTGGCACATTCTGCCTCTGGTTTGGCTGGTGAGACCCCATTCACCCCACACGCCGTCCTTTCCCCTTAACAGCCAGCTACGGAAAATAGCTACCCTTTGGGCTGTTATCGCTTGCGAAGAAAGAAAAAAAAGCTGTATCTGGAAAATTTTCAGAACGCAGCGTGGATCACGCACAGAACTTCCTTGTGATGATATTTATTATCATTGCTATAACTATTACTACGGGTGCCCTGGTGCTACGGCTGCTACGGCTGCCCTGTTAATCCTAAGTTTTCCTCTCAGAAATGGGGATTGCGAATGTTCTCAATTATCGTAATGGTATTGTGACATGTTTGTCTGAATTGGACCAATGAGGATATAGCACGTTCTTGATTTTTTTGCTCTTGGTCAGGTCGGCACCCGCAATATTGTTGTTACTATTATTACAAGTCCTATTATTCATTATTGTGGTCACCCGTGAAGCTGACTATGTGGTGCGGGTATACGATAGTTCTGATGCCCACAATTGGTGCATTTCTTGGATGGAATGCGCACCGCTGTGGGTGATTACTGTGGTGATTGCCAGCGTGCGGTGGTGCGCTGACCGGGGCCCTTTTTGTACGTGTAGGTATGGCTTCAACCCGGGCTCCATGCTGGAGATCGACAGCGCCATCAAGGCGGAGGTGGTCGGCCGCGTGGCTGTGACCACCACCCTTTCCGCGGGCGCAGGCGGTGTTTCCGCGCTGATCTTCCAGTTCAGCCGCACCGGCATGTGGAACCTCCTCGACGTCTGCAACGGGCTGCTCTGTGGCCTGGTCTCCATCACGGCGGGCTGCGCTGTCCTGGAGCCCTGGGCCGCCATCATCGCGGGCGCATTCGGCGCGCTGATCTTCTTCGGAGCCGTCTCCGCCATCCGCAAGTTTCGCATCGATGACCCGCTGGAGGCGGCGCCCATGCACGGCGCCTGCGGCATGTGGGGTGTCCTCATCACCGGGCTGCTGGCCACCCAGCCCTACACCGAGCAAGTCTACGGCGAGGCTGTCGCTGCCGCTGGCTACGGCGCTTTCTACCCTGGCGGTGGCGGCAACTTGCTGGCGTGTCAGCTCATTGCCATCCTCAGCATCGCCGCCTGGACCGTCGGCCTCATGGGCCCCTTCTTCTTCGCCTTCAGGCAAGCTGGCATCCTGCGCTGCACTGCGGCAGAGGAGATGGTTGGGCTGGACATCTCGAAGCATGGCGGCAGCGCCTACAACCCGGAGGGGAATCCCAAGACTGCCGACAGCAAGCACGAGATCACCATCCTCGACCTGCCCACCAATGACGACCTGAAGAAGGACAACACTGAGATTTGAGTAGGTCGCATCAAGTCAGCGGATGAACCAAGTTTTGGAAGTTTTTATATATGTATGGCAGCCTCGTCCGCGCAGCTCCGATTTTTGACAGCACCTTGCTGATAATTAGTTTTCCATGTGGCAGTATCAGGATCCGTCCATGCAGGAAAGGATCACATAAGATGAGCCACACGTTGGCATCTCAAACGCATGTGGGCCACTTTCAAGAGAGTTGAGATGGGGGGGGCAAAAGCCATTGCGGCATTGCTGCCATACCCGCTTACTCATTGTCTGTAAGCAAACTCATGTATTATAGACAAGTGACCGCCCGTTGCAGAACGCGGTATATGCTTCGTATGGGTACAGTCGCCCGCGCGAGAGACCTATTAACCAGTCCCCATTTACGATGGAAGTTCAGCAATTACATACAAAAGTAAAAACAAAAAATAGAAAATGTGTTGATACCTTAGATTTTAAGCTATATGACATACATCTCAGTCGTAATGCTAATTGATTTCGGAAAGCACTAAGTACATCGTATGAGTGTGTGTATTGCCCGTTTATATCCAAGAAAAGTATACGGACAGTAGTGAAATTGGTATCACAACCTAACGTTAAATGTAGCCATTTTTAAATGGGAGTGAAACTGCACTACTAAAATGGTCGTCACCATATATTGTGAAATTTCAACACAGTCCCAAAGTACCGCGCCGCCACTTTCGCAAATTTCCGCGCGATAATCGTGTTATTTGTGCCAACAATCCTAAAATACCAATGCGGACCGCACATACGAAATTAATCGCATCGTAAGCGTTGATGTCGTTAACCGCAATTTCGGTGCTCCCGCGGCCGGCGGGCCAGCAAGGCGGCAACGCCGCGCGACTGGGGCAGCCGCGCGGCAGGGTCAACCATATAAGATTGCTACATACAGGATCGACAGCTGACAGTCTGGCCGCACGGGTGTCTTATATGGCTCCGTATATGCTTAATACAGCTGCGGCACTGCCACATACACTGCGGTAACTTCATTGGAAGGGCATGATGCCCTTCATGGCGGCGGCGCTCATACTTGCGGCTTTGTGCGGACATTCATTGACCAACATCATACGATTCCTGCTCTCATATTTTGCAAGTCCCGCATCATGGCCGTCGCCCGAGTAATCTTACTATATGTAATAAGCATATATGGGGGTCGGCAGCAGAGGATCTAACCGACGGCCATATATATAAGATTCATATATACGGGGTTGGCAGCTACAATTTAGCCGCACGGGTGTGGCATATGCGGCTCCGTTTTGGAGTTTGTGCAGGTTGCTCCGGCATCGCTAACATATATACTGCAATAACTTCAACAAAAAGGCACCATGCCCTTGGTGGTGGCGGCCCGCTGCGCTCATACTTGCGGTTTTGCGGACCACTTCTATGTATCACACGACTTCTCCGCTATTATTTTGCATGTCGCGCATCATGCCCGTCGACCTTGAAGTAATGCTATATGTAAACATATGGGGCTCGGCAGCTGAGAACCTGGTCGTCGCCCATATATATAATATTCCCTTTTACGCGGGGTCAACAACTGACAATCTAGCCGCACGATTAGCGTGTCATACGGCTCCGTGTAGGCTTTACGACTGCGGCGCCACCACATACACGCAGTAACTTTATCGAACGGGCATAGTACGTGCCCATGTTGGCGGCGGGCCGCCGCTCATAATTGCGGCCTTGTGGACGCATTCTTGATCTAAGTATGTCACACGATATGACTCCTCCGCTTTATCTATTTTGCGAGCACCGGATCATGGCCGTAGCCCGTGTAATCTTGCTATATCTTGGGAGTCGGCAGCTGAGAATATAGTCGTCGGCCATATGAGATCCGTGCTGTGTACGGGGTCGACAACTGACAATCTAGCCGCAAGGGTGTGGTATATGGCTCCGTATATGCTTTACAGGCCTGCGGCACTACCACGTAAACTACCGCGTAACGTAATCGGAAGGGCATAGTGTCCTTGTTGGTGGCGGCCCGGGCGCCTTTCAAAATTGCAGTTTTGTGGACGTATATTCTTAATCTATGTCGCAAGATCGCTCCTCCGACGCTTTATCTAATTTGTGAGTGCCGCATCATGGCCGTCGT